>CAUYSK010089414.1:0-63689 GCA_963575035.1 Avahi laniger
TGAGCTAGGCTGATGCCACGGCACTCGCCCCAGGCAAGAGAGTGAGACTCTGTCTCAAAAAAAAAAAAAAGATTTTTTTAAAATATGACACGAAAAACAGGCAACAAAAGCAAAAATAAACAAGTGGGACTAGTAAACTAAAAATTTCTGCACAGCAAAGAAAACATTCAACAAAATAGAAAGGTAAACTATGAATTAAGAGAAAATATTTGCAAATCATATATTCAATAAGGGGTCGATATCAAAACTATACAAAGAACTCATACAACTCAATAGTGCAAAAACATATAACTTGATTAAAAAAATGGACAAAGGACCCGAATAGATATTTCTCAAACGAAGACAGGCAGATGCTCAAAAAGTATATGGAAAGGTGCATACCGTCAGGGAGATGGACGTGCTGGAAGCTCTGACTCGAGTGGGGCACAGGCAATATATGTAACCTAAACATCTGTACCCCCATAATATGCTGAAATAAAAAAAATTTTAAAAAAATAATCTCTAAAAAAAGGTGCTCAAAATCACTAATCTTCAGGGAACTACAAATCAAAACCACAATGAGATAGCACCTCACAGCTGTTAGAATGGCTATTATTCAAAAGTCAAAAGATAAGTATTGGCAAGAATGTGGAGAAAAGGGAACCCTGTATACTCTTAGTGCGAATGTAAATTGCTATAGCCATTGAGGAGGTTCCTTAAAAAATTAAAAATAGAACCACCATATGGTCCAGCAATCCCACTACTGGGTATATATCAGGAAAATATAAAATCAGTATCTTAAAGATCCTATGTTTATTGTTTTATTATTCACAATAGCCAAGACATGGAATCAACATAAAAATCCATCAACATATAAAAGAAATTGTGATACATATTTATTTATATATATTGTGAGATTATATATATGTATATATATATTTCATTCTTAAAAAATAAGAAAATCTTGTCATTTATCATAACATGGATGAACCTAGAGGGCATTATGCTAAGTGAAATAAGCCAGACATAGAAAGACAAATACTGTATGATCTCACAAACTTTAAGACAAAACTAAAGGAAAGTATATACTATAAACAATAATACTATGAATGCCTTTTTAAACATGTCTTTCTTGATTTTAAGACAAAACACTCTTTAGATTAGTTACTAGAAGTAGAATAGATCAAAGGGTATATGCTTCTGACTTTGATGTATGTTGCTAGTTAGTCTTCCAAAAAAATGTAAACAACTTTAAAAAAATTAATTTCAAGTATATTGTGCATTGATGGATACTCACCTCTGAAATATATTCTTTTTGACAAATCATCCTACTAATTCTTAGAAATATACTAATATTGATTTAAGATCCAAAGTAATTGCAGTCAGACCAGGGAATGAGTTGTGACCTATATTACTTTTTAAATCATTTTAACCAAGAATAAAAGAAAAGTGTACAATTGAAAATAAGTATTCATTGATGTAAAGCTTACATTTAGCATTTACTGCATACCAGGCCCTGTGTACAAAATGATGTGTTTAACTTCAAGCAGATTACATGACCTATTGGTGGGCTGGATAGACTGGTAGCAAGTATGATTATAATTACTCCCCCTACCTGTATACAGGACCCTTTGAAATGTGACTGTGTGGCCCCTCCTATCCAGAGGTAGACTTTATTTCCTACCATCTTCGATCTGCATTGCCCATGTGACTTGTTTTGATGAGTAGAGTGCAACAGAAGTGGCTTTGTGCCAGCTCACTCTTGGGAACTTTGATAAATCGCTATAAATTTTGAGCTACTCTGCTAGATGATAAGAGGCACATGGCTCAGTTTCCCCCATCACCGTGGCCAAGCGCCAGCCAACCTTCTAGAGCAGAGCTAAAGATGCATGGGTAAACTTAGCCAAGAGCAAACATTGCTGAGCCCAGCTCAAATTGCCAAACTACACAAGGAAAAGCTAATATACAGTTGCTGTTTTAAGCAATTAAGCTTTGGGATGGATTTTTATACAAGTAAAGTTACCTGATACATTGAGTATCTTTCCCACAAAATTTAACTGAAAGTAAAGAGAAAAAGAACTCCTATAGCTAGGAGAAGAGCAACTTCTTTTTTTTTTCTATAAGATATGGCTTTTGGTCTGATCCTTAAAGGTGCAACTAAAATTAAACACATGAAAGTGTCTTCCAAGCAAATAGAAGAGCCATCCCATAGTTCCCAACTCTGGGGGCTATTAGAGGAATGTTCATGGGCATTGTTAAAAATATGGAGAATATTACACTACAGAGTTAAAGCACTTATATCATGGCGTTATTGTAAGAATTAAACAAATTAAGACATCTAAAGTACCTAGAACAGTATCTAGTACATAGTAACTAGTGGCTATCAATCTTGGATGCCTAGATAAGAGTTTGATTTTTTGTTTACACTTTATATTGTTTTTGTGTTATATATGTGCACATGCACACATGGATATGTCTAGAAGTAGCCAAGAACAAAAGGTGGGAAAAGGAAATTTCTGGGAAACGCAGACGTATGAGCATAGAAGTGGCATATTTGGGCTATACCTCTAAATAGTGGTTTGTAGTTTTACAAACAATATTCGCATCATTTTTTTTTTTTTTTTGCTCACTGTCGATAGCAAACTGACTAATTAAGAATGTATTTATTCAGTAACTTCTATGTTTCAGGCATTGTTTTAGGTAACACTTGAGTAATATAGAATCAACTATAGGTAAAATTAAATTTATGGATCCTGAAAATTTTGCATCTTGGTGAGATTTCCTCCTGAGATTTTCTACCAGGAAGCTTAAATAGAATATTCAGCTTAATTCTAGTAAGTCTTCACCTTTGTGTATTAACATTGTCCCAGTTTAAAATTATTTACCTACTGCTATTATTTTAATACAGTAAATTAATGTTTTTATTTCAGCTTGTGAATTTTTTTAATAGTGAAAGAAACATAAATACCTAGTGAAATAAATCCTTTGCAAAATTAGTCACTCTTAGTTTGCTTTAGAAAGTAAGTCATAGGCTACATTTGAAAATAACTTTTTATAAACACAAATATTTAGAGTGAATAGACAGAACATTCATTGTAGATTTGTTTGCATTTATGAAGTTTGCCTTTGTATGTTTCATGTGTCAGAGTTACTGTGTCAATATATTGATGTTTAAAAATCTGCTTTTTGATTTTTACTATTGATTTATGTAAAGGTTTCTTGACCTTGGCACTATTACATTTTAGATTGGATGGGAGAGGAAGAGGCTTTCCTACAGGGTGTTTAACAGCATCCCTGAACTCCGGTACAGGGAGTTTGCTTCATTCATTTATTTGTTTATTTAGAATATTATTTGCAGTAGCATTGAATAATCTAAGAGTCTGACTTCCAACAATCACAGCTGGCAATGAGTAAATGCATGAAATTACAAAGTATGTTAATGACTTTCAAATTGTAAAATGTAGAACCAAACTGTCTTCAGAATGATCAAATTTGTAAGAAAACAGCAGGAAGTTTATTGCCCTTTTAAAGAATCATATATATTTCATTAATTATTATGTTAAGAGAAAAAAAATCCTACTTGTTTAGCAAATAGTGAAAAGAACTACATTTTTTTATCAAAGATTTCCTTCTTTTATTTGCAAAATACCCATAATTCAACTCTGCTGAGTCTTTAATATGCAGCATTTCATGTGTGATAAGACTATTATGTTAATATAACAGATGTCTTTCAAACTGTCAAACATTAATTACAATTAACTAGAGTGTTTTTAAAATAAGATTAAATTGTGACTTATTTTGAATTACAGTTCAACAAGCTAATGTTCTTTTTTCAAAGACTGAATATTGACTGATCATGGTAAATAGTGACTGCAAGATAGATTTTTTTAAAAAGACTATACTCAGAAAAGAATGTGATATTTTGCAAGCTATCTTTGAAGCAATTCTCAGTCCTTCACATAGAGTAAAGTGGATGTTTTCATAAATGTGCCTGTGTGAAGCAGAGGCTGAAAAAAACATCAATTTTCAAAGCCCTATCAAGCCTTACCAAGGATTCTAAAATAATAATTTTTGATAAATTTATAATAATTTTTATTTTGTAATATATAGTGTCTGCAGAAAAGGAGATTGCAATCTTCAATTTTCAAATTCTTCAGACTGAAGATTCTAAATAGTAGGACCACTAAAATATACTTTAGTATCTAGGTAAATCAATGGTTCGTCTCATAAAGATTTACAAAAATAATTCCTAAAATATGCTCATGTAATGTGACTTATAATCATTGGACCAACATCACAAATTTTTATTTTAGTTTCAACAGATGTTGAACTTGAATATATTAAAACTACATAATATAAAAGGCTGCTCCCTAATTTAGATATTACTTGAGCTCTGTTGACCATGTAACCCATTACTCTAAAACAGTAGAAGTTAAAATTACGTGGTACGCTTTAAACTTCACTAGCTTTTGAACCAAATTTATTCTCAAATTTCTGATGTGCCACTTACTATGGGAGTGAACATGGGCAACTCATCTGACATCTAATTTCATCTAACTTTCTCATCTATAAGATGGGATAATTAAAGTAATTCCTACCTGTTGCTTTGTTGTGCATTTTGCTCAGCCCCATTCAGGCACATAGTAAATGTTGAGTGAACATTAGCTCCATTAAATTTCCATGTGGGCTGTTTCAAAATTTGACCTATGACACATGTCACCAAAATTTTTAATATATGCTGGCATTTGTAATGAAGGGATTCAATAATTCTAATGAAAATAGTATATGACAAATTCTGTTATAGGAAGAACAATGGTTCCCCAATGATACCCATGTCCTACTTCCATGAACCTATGACTATGTTACCTCACATGGAAAAAGAAACTTTGCAGATGTGTTCATAGTTAATGACCTTTTATTTGGGATCTATTTTTCAAATTGTACAAATAATAAAAATGGAGGTTATGCTATTCTGACATTAACTATCCAATGGATAAGCCAGCCCTGTACCACTTTCAAAACTTTCAGACTTCCTTTCTGCTAAAATCATTTTGGTGGAACATAACAGATTGTTTTTTTTTTCCTCCAAAAAGTAAGGCTGGTTTTGATGGGTCTGAACAGACCAATATTCACGGGATACTTTTTCCTAATTGTGATAGGCAGAATGATGGCTCCCCAAAGATGTCCAAGCCCTGTGTTCACCACATGTCAAAGGGAAATCATGGTAGCAGATGGAATTCAAGTGTAATTAGCTGACCTTAAAATAAGGAGAATGTCCTGGGTTATCTGGACAGGGCCATTGTACCCATAGGGTCCTTTAAAAGGAGGAAGGGAGTTATAAAATTCAAAGTCAGAGTGATGTTATATATGAGAAAGAGTGAACTGCTGTCTTTGAAGATGAAAGGAGGTGACAAACCAAGGAATGTGGGCAGCCTCTACAAATTGGAAAAGACAAGGTTTCTTCTAGATCCTCGGGAAGGAAACAGCCCCGTGAGACTGGTTTTGGATTCCTGACCTCCACAACTGTAAGATGAATTTCTGTTGTTTTAAGCCACTGAGTTTGTAATCATTTGTTATGTCAAAAATAGAAAACGAATACAGATTTCTATTTATCCTTTCTCTTAAAGATAGGTCTTTTCATTTCCTTCTTTTGTTTAAACAGTCCCCTTGTATCCTTACTTTCTGAAAGAAAGAAGCCCAAGTTTTTAATTTGACATGCAATACAATTCAACTCTTAGTCTCAGCCAGCCTTTCCAATCTTTTCTCTCAATTTCCTAAACCCATGGCTATAAGAATACCATAAAGGTGAAGGTGTCATATAGGCTACACAGATTTTTCCTTTGCTCTTAAAGTATCTATACAGGACTCTGTTGTTGCAAAAAAGAGAAAACCAATTCATATAAAACATTCAATAAGGGCATAACATAGCTTACATAACTAAAAAATCCAGTAATAAGGCTCACATTAATCAAAGATATATCCAGGTCCATTTTTCTGCTAACTTTATTCTTGAAAAGTCAGTTTGAGAATGGCACTGTTTGCATTCTACAGGTTTTGCAAACTAGCAGAAGTTCTTTCTGAATAGTTCTAACAAATCTGTCGAGTAAAGCTTTGCTTGAGACTGAATTTCCCAGAAAGCAAAGCTTGAAGCAAGGATTAGGTTGCTAATACTTTTTATGAGAGGTTCAGATGAGGACAATGAAGGTAGGAGAGAAATAAAAGTGAGGCTACAATGCAATGGAAAGCTTTAACACACTATTCTTCAGAATATGCTGCAAAGAGATTGGCTGCAGTATTCTCGATTGGCATGTACCCTGGGCACGAGACCCCCCATGAAGATGGAGAAAATTTATCTAAACCTCAGAACAAGAAAAGAAGCAAAATTTTTCTGTTTTACATTTTCCACTGTTTTGTGTTCCTCAGAGGAAGTCAGATTCCCTGCCCAATACTATGGTGCTATATCCAAATTGCAGATTGGAGTGGCAAATTGCACAGTAGGAATATTAACCTAAAAAGAGAGAGAAGAGAAGGATGTAGTTGAGGGTATCTAAGGAGCACAATGCCTAGGTCCCAAAACAGGCTCTGAATTGTCTACCTTAGGTCCTGTGCCTATTTCTGAACCAGTCACTGTGGCTGGAGGATATGGAGTTATGACTGAGCAGGCTTTGGTTGCATGTCCATTCGTGAAGCCAGAGATGGGTGGGTGTTTGCTCACATGCAAAATACATGGATTCAAAAGATCAGGTGTGCTGTTTTGACAAAAAAAGGATAAAGAATACTGGACAAGCCATGGCAACAAAGCTCGACCTCTCTCAAAGTCATCAATTATACCTAAAAAAAATCCTGCAATACTTAATCCCAATGCTTCTAAAAAGTCTCATGATAACTCTGCTTTCTTCTTAATATTGAATCCCTTACATAGCAATTACCACATACTGTTTATCCTGTAGTATCATACATTATCTGGTAGACTTAAAGCTCTTGCAGGGCTACATAAAATTTGTTGGAAAACATATATTTAGATATAGATAGTATTTATTTATGCATTTTAGAAAACATTTATTTAGTTCCACTACATGCTATGCACTATTCTGTACAAAGAAAAGTGGAAATTCTTGACTACGGGAAGACCCTTATAATGAAAAATCTATTTATTTAAATAGACCATTATAATTTGATCTGAAAAGTTTTAACAAAGTTATTAATACTTACTACACATGCTGTGTGAGTCAGACCCTCAGCAGGAAACAAAGTCCAACCCAAGAAATGATACGTATAGAGTCTACATACACATGTGTTAGGAGGATTAAGGGATATTGAGGCACACAAAGACTAGCAGCAGTAGGAACACATTATCATCCCTAAGATAAAACGAGCAAGAAGAAGAAATAGAGTTACTGGAGCACAATGTGAGCTGGAGCCATGTAGGAAAGACTGTGTAATGGGAAAGGGGTAATGGAAGAACACAGCCATACCAGGAACAAAGCCTAAAACAGGCAGAGAAAAGGAAAGAATGGCCTCCTCTCCTACTGATCCCTTTCAGTCCCGTCTTGCAATTTCCTCTAGGTACCTCCCACAGATTTAGCACAAACAGATGTCATTATGGCAAGAGTAGGAGAAGTGGAAAGTTGACTTGAAATCAGCCTCCTCGACATTAGCGCAGGAAAGAAAATACTGGATAATGGATCTGAGTAGCTGCCCTGAGGGTTGGGCAAAGGCAGAATAAGAAGCACATAGTCCATGTGGGAAAATGTGTGTGTCTGGGTGTATTTGAATAGAAGAAAAGGGAGACCTTCAGGGAGGAGGTCAAATGGAAAGACAGCAAAGGCGTTCCACGAAGAGGTGAGAAGACCTCAGAGTGACAAGAAAGTCAGTGTGACTCCAGAGAGCAGGGATTGGCTGGAGGAGTCTGGAAAACATCTATAATCCATATCGTGTTACCTCTAGTGCCTGAGCTACAAATGTGGGCAGATATTCACGGAATAGTGTTGGGCGAATAGTGCCCAAATGAATTAACTGAAGTTTCCTGTATGCTGATTTCAACACAAATGAAGAATGTCAGTTCCAGTATTTCTGCTTACCATAATGTAACTCTGGTAGATGCTCTCTTGCGAAACACGTCCTGATAATTCAACCTCACTGGATTCCAATTGTTTTTGTAATTAGCTTTTTGTCACTATTTATAATAAATAATTCACTCTGGGCTTGAGATGTTCAGTAAGATTTTATACTAAGTTATGTTTATGCCTCTTTATATTTTAAATTTCAAAGGAATTGAAGAATCAATACAATTACTACCTTTATTAAATTAAAATAAAGTTCAGAACTCTAGTACTGAACAGAACTGAGAATGCAAATATAAAACCATCCTCATATAGCCATCTAATGTTTGACAAAGCAGACAAAAACATACATTGGGGGAAAGAATCTTTATTCAATAAATGGTGATGGGAAAATTGTATAGCCACATGTAGAAGACGGAAACAGGATCCGCATCTTTCACTTCTCACAAAAATCAACTCACGGTAGATAACAGATTTAAACCTAAGGCATGAAATTATAAGAATTGTAGAAGAAAATGTTGGAAAAACTCTTATAGACATTGGACTAGGGAAAGAATTTGTGAAGAAGACCCCAAAGGCAATCACAACAACAACAAAAATAAATAAATGGGAACTAATCAAATCAAACAGCTTCTGCACAACCAAGGAAACTATCACGAGAGCAAACAGACAACCTACAGAATGGGATAAAATTTTTGTATGCTATACATCCAATAAAGGGCTGATAACTAGAATCTATATAGAACTCAGGGAAATCAGCAATGGGGTTGTTTAATCTAACAACCCCATTAAAAAGTGGGAAAAGGATATGAACAGAACCTTTCAAAAGAAGATAGACTGATGGCCAAGAAACATGAAAAAATGCTCGACATCTCTAATGATCAGGAAAATGCAAATCAAAACCACAGTGAGATATCACTTATCTCCAGTGAGAATGGCCTTTATCAAAAAGTCCCAAAACAATAAATGTTGGCATTGATGCAGAGACACAGGGATACTCATACACTGCTGATGGGACTGCAAACTAGTACAACCTCTGTGGAAAGTAATATGGAGATACCTTAAAGAGATACAAGTAGAACTACCATTTGATCCAGCAATCCCATTACTGGGCATCTACCCAAAGGAAAAAAAAGACATTCTATAAAAAAGACACCTGCACCAGAATGTTTATAGCAGCACAATTCACAGTTGCAAAGATATAGAAACAACCCAAGTGTTCATCAATACATGAGTAGATTAATAAAATGTGGTATATGTATACAATGGAGTTCTACTCAGCCATAAAAAACAACAGTGATCTAGCACCTCTTGTATTATCCTGGATAGAGCTGGAGCCCATTTTACTAAGTGAAGTATCACAAGAATGAAAAAACAAGCACCACACGTACTCATCACCAAATTGGCATTAACTGATCAACACTTAAATGCACATATAGCAGTAACATTCACTGGGTGTCAGGCAGATGGGAGGGGGCAGAAGGGGATAGGTATATACACACCTAAAGGGTACAGTGCACACCGTCTTGGGAGATGGACAGGCTTAAAGCTCTGACTTGGTGGGGCAAAAGCAATAAGTATAACCTAAACATTTTTACTCCTGTAATATGTTGAAATAAATAAAGTACAAAAAATAAAAAATCTAAATAAATAAAAGAAAAAAAAAAGTCTTAACATATTGCCAGATATCACCTGTGGAGCAAAATCACCCCCGGGTATGGGACTTGGGCTACTGCAATAGCATCCTTATTGGCATACCAATATCTAATCCTCTCATCTTTCTCCACAATGAACAGAAAAAATCATTTTAAAATTAAAAACTGGTCAAAATGTCTCCTTGTTTAAACCCGTAACTGGCTTCCCTTTGACCTGTAGCAAAAGCCAAACTCTGAAAAAGATCCAGAAGTCTCTGTAGGGCCTGGACCTTCTCTATCATTTCGGTGCATTGACCACAACGCTTTGGCTTTCTTTGCTCTAGAAAAATAATTATATCCTAATATTTGAGGTAGTCTCTCCTGACACCAAGCATTTTAACATACTGTTACATTTCCAGAAACATTCTCTCTAATATTTAACCAGTTGACTTCTATTCATCTTTTAAACCCAACTCAAGCAGTCTTTCCCTGAGGAGCCTTCTACAACCTGCCAGACTAGGTCACATTCCTTTACTATAACTCTCATAGCATCATACTTCTCTCTTTCCTGATAGTCTTTTCAATTGAAATTTTACACCTATTTTTGATATTATTTTATTAATTCTCATCTTTTACATTGAACTGTATGCTCAAGGAGGGAAACACTGGGGAAGCTTTTGCTTACTATTTGAAATGGACATTTGTTGTTTTTGCTTCCTAGGTTAATGTCCTTCCTTTTGGAAACAGTATCCCAATTATACTTTGAGGAAGCTTCTCCCCTATTTTCAATTTAGGCCCTGCACTGGGCTTATCCCAGACTCCAGGGATAGGACACATGACCTAGGCTTAAGCTGGCCTAGTAATTCCATTTCCCCGACCAGAAATGAGCACATAGTTCAATTTGGGCCAAGCAGAGAGAGTGAACACCAGGGCTTGTATGGACAATACTTTAACAGACATTTCCTTTTTGAGTATTATCATGATGTGAATATAATGATGCCTTAGAAGGCAGAGCTTGGAAAGAAGCCAATCCAGAGGAAGAAGAGTGAAGGAACAGACACTAATGAAATTGTTTGAAGCATAAATCAAACTACAACTGAAACTAGCACTATCCACAAAACAGAATTTTTCCATCATATGAGCCAATACATGCCTGATATGTTTAAGCCCCTGTGAATTAGATTTCCTGTCACTAGAAACTGAAAGTTTTCTGATATACTACTGGCATTCTTTTTTCCATCATAGTGCCTGGCAAATATTTGGTGCTCAGTAAATATTTGGTGAATGGGTGCATTATATCATCTTCATGAAGAAATTAAGCCTTAGGGAGAAGCTAAGTAACTTTACAAAGGTTAGTAAACTAATGCATAGTAAAGCTGAAATTTTAAACTCAGATATGTCTGACTCCTGAATGTTGAATGGTGCTGCTGAATGCTCACTGCTACTAAACTGTATGAGGTAAATGGTCCCACACATCCCATTCCAAGGACACTAATGCAGTGGCAAGATTGCAGAACAGAAGGAAGAGTGGACCTGGGCTACACCTACGTGGGAATGGGTGTACTTCCACACACTCGCATTCTTGCCACTACAGCCACCTCTTCGTGCCATCCAGAAATACTGAACTGTGTAGTAGTGCGTATGACCCCTCACCCGAGTCCAGTACTTCCTTGACCCTTCTTTCCTCTTTTGACCTTTTCCCATTCGATTATTAGGTCTTCCCATCCTTATGCACTCTGATGCCCTGAAGATGCTTTAAGCAAGCAAAGTACCTCTACCCTTCTGTCTACCACTTTTTCAGTGCATTCTCCTGAATCTCCCTGAGATTTTAAAACCCAAAACCTAAAAGTTATGTAATTTGTTTAAGTGTCAAAGAACATATACTTATATCATAAACTATTGTATGAAACGTGCACATAATAATAAAGCAAACATATGTGCACAAACCACTAGCCTTAAAAATAGAACATACTAGTAGTTAGTAAGCACTAACATCACCCCCCCCAAAAAAAATCTAAATTTTGAGTTATAATTGCTTTTTTTCTTTCTTTTTTATTTAAATATTTACACATTTCTAAATAGTATATTGAGTTTGGCATGGTCTTGAACTTTATAGAAATTTTTTTTACATATTGAATATTTTCTTCTGTAACATGATTTTTTCCTTCCTACAACATGATGTTTGTGAGGTTTCTCCATATGGATGTAGGCCATTCATTTATTTTCACTTTGGTATGACATTCCATTGCATGAATAGTTCATAATATATTTTCTAATCCCCGTAGTTGGGGGTTTCTAGTTTTGCTATATGAAATAATGGTATTATTAACATTTTTCTGAAGGATTTTTTCTGGGATATATACCTATGTGGGAGTTTCTGAGTCATTGAGATGAGCATCTTCAATTCTTCTAGGTAATATTCCTTGTTGAGCCAATTTATATCCACTGGCAGTGTCTAAGGTTTTATATTTTTGGACATCCTCATCAGTAAGCCACCTTTACTTTTCAATGAATTATATATATGTAAGTATCTAATAGAGGGATTGGGACAAAACAGTAAACATTGAAGAGATGAATAAAAAAGATTCTTCTCACTTTAAGAACCCATGAAGATATCACTAAAGATAGCATGTTTCAATGACTGAGGTTCCTAGAGATGGGCTCAGGTCAGAAAAGTAAAACTGCATACAGATCCCTTTCCTTTAGAAGGCATAGCCTATAAAATTCATTTTAGAAAAAAATCAAAAATATTAAAATGTAAATTTTCTGCTCTCACCAGCAAATAAGCTGTTCAACAGGAATTTCTGTTAAGGTGAAGATTTCTAAAACATCAGCTAAATGAGGATTCTATTTTATCATTTTAATAAAAATTGTGGTGACAAATAAACACAGATATACATAAATATGGTATACACATTTAAGATGATTTGCACTGTTGTAATATCCCCTCCCCTTGAGTGTGGTGGACACCGTGACTTGCTTCTAACCAACAAAATATGGCAAAAGTATTGGGATTTCATTTCCATGATTTTGTTACCTTACGTAAGACTCCATTTTAGCAGACTGGAGAGTGAGAGAGAGAGACACTCTCTTGCTGGCCTTAAAGAAGCAAATAGCCATGTTGTAGAGAGGACCATATGACCAAGAACTTCCAGTTAGCCTTTAGGAACTGAGAACCTCAATACTACAACCTCAAGGAACTGAATTCTGACAACAACCAGTGAGCTGGGAAGAGGACATCGAGCTTGAAAATGATGTCACAGTTCTGGCCAACATCTTGACTGCAGCCTTATAAGATGCTGAGCCAAGTACCTAGTTAAGTCATGCCCAGACTCTTGACTCAAAGAAATAGTGAGATAATAAATGTGTGTTGTTTTAAGCCACTACATTCATCATACATTAATAGAAAACTCCCATAATAAATTAACTATCAAAGAATTCATAATAAAAATCATCAGGGCAATTGCCATTCTTTTTTGAGGTCAATATTATTTCTCTTGCCATTTATTCCCACATCACTAAAATAAATCCTCATAATTTTGTAATGATAAGCCCATCAAACATGTGTCTTCTCCAACAAGAATTTTCTTTGTCTGTGGTCAATTGGATGCTATGACACCATCTTCCTACAAAGAGTAGAGAGAAGAATCCAGAAAAGATTTTCATCTTGTGGTCAAAACATACATTGATTGTTACGTTTAAGACAAAGTGTTCAGTAGAAACCATTGACATTAGAATGAAGGGGATAGTGCGTCTCAGCAGTGAGTGTGAGTGTGCAGAATAATGGAGCATCCAGACTCAATTCATGGCTGGCAGAGTTATTGTATCTTCCCCAGGGCCATGTGCTGCCTTCAGGATGAAAAGATGTAAAGAAGCTGGCATGAGTGTGAATGGATGTGAGGGAAACTATTTGAGGGGAAATTAATTCAACATGGAAGCTCATTGTTTTTATTATTTTTATTACTTAACTCTAATTTATGATGTATATACATGTAAGTATTTGATCAAAGGAAAGGTTACAAGGATAAGTACTTCTTGGCCCATCTATTGGTATTGCCAGAAAAATATTCTGGCTCAACTATTGGGATAAGATTTAGAAGAATTAAGTTCAAATTTGACTTTTTAAAATGTGGCATAAAAAATAAAGATATATATGTTTGTATTAATACAGGGACATGTGTAAGAGAACATACAATTAGATATCAACTAAGAAAGGAGCAGGCTTTTAATATTTTCTTTACACATCTTTGTGTTATTTAACCTCTTAAACACAAATTTCTTTTTTAATTTACAAAAAATAATACAAATATGCTTTTAAAAGGAGCACTCTATCCAATGAGAAAGGGCATTAGGTATGGAAAGGAACTGCTTCCTCCTTTACTTCTCACATAACAGGAATTTTCCCTTTCAGAAGGGAAACCCAGGCCGGGCGCGGTGGCTCACGCCTGTGATCCTAGCACTCTGGGAGGCCGAGGCGGGCGGATTGTTTGAGCTCAGGAGTTCGAAACCAGCCTGAGCAAGAGCGAGACCCTGTCTCTACTAAAAATAGAAATTAATCGGACAACTAAAAATATATAGAAAAAACTAGCCGGGCATGGTGGCGCATGCCTGTAGTCCCAGCTACTCGGGAAGCTGAGGCACAAGAATCGCTTGAGCCCAGGAGTTTGAGGTTGCTGTGAGCTAGGCTGATGCCACGGCACTCACTCTAGCCCGGGCAAAAGAGTGAGACTCTGTCTCAAAAAAAAAAAAAAAAAAGAAGGGAAACCCATGCCTAAAATTTTTCATTAAAGGAAAAGATCAGTTACAAAGCTATATAGAAAAAGGCTTTTTTCCCCTTTTTTCTTTCTTTTTTTTTAATAAAATTTGTAAAGGAAAATTGCTTCCTAACTGAGCCCATGAATGGCAAGTTGCAGCTGAGAATGAATTTTTAATACTTAGTTAAAAGTCCCTGATAATAGAGGTTTATTATACAACCGTTAACAAGTCCTTAATTATATCAGTGTTTGCAACAAGTCCAACTGCATTATCCCAGTGGTTCAGCACCTTATGTATATATTATGCCTATCAGATTCAATTAGAGCTCCAACATAATCAATACAGAAAAGACTAAAACAATTAGCTTCCTTTTCACACTCTCAAAGTTTGTCGGAGAGTAGTTTAACAATCTTTTTTTCCAATAATTTGGATTGTATGGGCTGCCATGTTTCCAACATGGTCCATACAATAGATATTATTGTGTAATTTAAGTTTATTCATGTTCATTCTGGTATTTGAGGGGTAGAAACCTAATCCGAAGTGCTCCTTTAAGAATACTAATCGAGAAATCTCATATCTCCAAGTTTAGACAACAAGAACTATTACAAACATTAAATGATTAAAATATCTCTGATGTCCCTTTCTGGAAAATTAGAAACTAGACATGCCAGTTATTTTATTTCTTCACTGAATCCAAGCATGGTTTGATTGAACCAGGATTGTTATTGTTCTGTTTTTGGCCGAAAAATCACTTGCCTCAAATTTGCTTTTACCATATAAGCAAATATAATTATTCAAATATTTAAATATGAATAAAATCTCATTAAATATCAGTACAGAAAACCATGGTCCTTTTTCAATGAAAATGCAAAAGCCCAAGGATGCCTTATTTAGAGACCGCCTGAAATGCGCCCTCCGAAATGTGATTTGAATTCACATCAGAGAAAGCTCATAACAGGACAGCTTTTGTCAACTAACATCTTCTTTGCATCAACTGTGTATCAGTTAAGGAAACAAAGCAATTTTACACCAGAACACTAGGTCGTGATTTGGGTCAGAGCCACAAAGTGCAGGGAGCACTAGCTGAGGAGGCAGAAGACCCCAACGATGCCAAGAAGCAGCTGTGGGACCTTAGGCAAAGCATTTCACCCAACAGAAAGAATGTTTCCTCATCCATCAGATGCAGATAGCAGTGCTTGCCTTCTTTATCTGAAAGTAGTACAAGAAAGCTCAAATAAGATAACAAAATAGTGGAATCTTCATCTTTCCTCCTCATCTTTCCTATTCAGAGTTACTGACTCTGTATTTAGCATGTGTTATTGTATTTTAGCCTACTTATATGTCATTCTTCCCCACTAGATTGCATATTCTTCTAATGCAGGCACTGTGCCTTTTTTTCTTTACATTCCAGTTACTGTAGGATCACAATACATACTTGGGTTTGAAATATCAAATTATTGAAATTGCTTTTAGAAAATGACGTGCCATATAAATGCAAGGCGTTGGGTATGATTTTGCATCAGTATTGACAAAAGTTAGTCTAGAAAGGAAAATCCCTTTATGAAGTAGTCATTTCACTTTGAAGGGCATTTTGTCCTGAATTGATAGGATCCACATTTCCTCCTGAATTCAGCACTATCACTATGGCATCAGCTCCTAGGCCCAGGCTTCCTCATGGCAAGCTCCTTATAAAACAAGTGCTCTTTGTCGTTTATAGTTAGCATCTTACACTGAATGAAGTGCATTCCATGGGGGGATTATGTGTTAAAGGTAATGCAAATAAACCAAATAAAAATAATTATTAAGCTGTAGCCTTTCTAAATAAGGTCCCCATATATACTCACGAGGATTTAAAGAACAGTTTGCACGTGGGCTCTTTATTCTCAGTCAAAAAGAAAAGAAAAGAAAGGAAAAAACCCCGTATTTCCAACCAGAACTGTGACAAACATTAGAAAAATAGTCTTCTTTTTTTTCTTTCACGTACAAAGAGAAATCTACTTCAAAGACAACACAGCTGTCTGTATTCTAGTATCATATATACATTAATAATGATTTGTTTGCTTCTTCCTTCTTTTTAGAATTATAAAAGTGATCTTCTTTAACTGGGTAGAAGTTCCAAAAGCCATTGACCAGGATCTATCAGTTTCTGTATTCACTCAAATACTATATAAAAGAATATCATACTAAAAAAAGACCAATAAGACCAAATAAAAAGTCAATGGATGTGGATAAAATTCTTCCATTTTGGTAATAAATAAAATTTCCTCAGTAAAACTGAACATCCTTTAGATAAAAAAGTGAATTGAATAAAATAATAATTTTCATAGTATGAGGGCGTGGTGTATAGTCAGTAGTCAATAAATGTAAAACAAATGATTAAACATCAGTAGAGTGATTGAGAAATATGTAAGAAAATAGACTTTGTCCCTAATCCTACTTCTTCATCTTTAGTACAAAGTCCTAAATTAGCAGTTTGTTGTTCATTTTCCTTTTTATCTTTTTTGTATGATCTAATATTTGTCATATTTCATTAGGAGTTCTTTGCTGTACCATTTTGCTAGTGAGAAATTGAAGAAAGAATTCAAGTGACTTGCAGAGTATCAAATAGTCAATTCTTGGCAGAGTTGCCAATGCACTAGAATTCAGTGTTAGAATCCTCATTATCACCTCAGACCACTGTTTTCTACGTGTTCTATTCAGTCCCCTGTTAATTTTAATTCTTATCCCGCTAGAAATTTTATATATATAATTTTATATACATATATGTATATGTTTATACATATATATGTAATTTTTATATGCATATATATATAAAGACTTTAAAGCTGATTCACTAATTTTAATGAGGGAAAACACACATTTCAGTTATACTTCATGAAATCATTAAAGTGTCAATTAAAAAAACTTTTAGATTTAATGTTGAAAATATGGGAAATTAGAATGTGGATGATAAAATATTATTATTTTATAAAAGCTATTTGTTCTGAAGCTCCCCAAACCCATATACAATGAATTTGTAGTCACTGGCATTCCTTATTATATTAGAAAAAGGTCAACAGAGAGGAGAAGAGCAACTGGTGAGCAAATCGGATGACTAGGAAAGAGAAGAGGTAGCCCAGCTAACTCTCTAAAGCACCCAAAATATAAGTATGGGTGTTCCAAACATTTTAGCATCACGGATTTTCACCTTTAAATATTCTCCACAAAGGGTCTTATGTTGTGAAAGATCCACTTTATGACACAAACTACATTTAATAAATTTTTAGTAAATATGAAGTAAGTCTGGCAGCGTTGAACTGGTATAACGCCAAGCAAAAGCAAAAGCAAAGACCCTAATTATCTCTATAGATTAATCAAGTTTATATACAAAACTTTCTCTTAGGCTTATTAAAGCAATAAAAAGACTTCCATCACTGCCACCACTTCCACCTGCTCACTCTAGGATCTGTAAGGATTCATACTGTGAACAACTACACTCTAGTAGGAAATTCAGTTTTTTCTCCACACTGTGATGTCCATAACTCATTACTATTTTGAACATTCGTGACAACAAGAGTCATTGATGAATTCACCTCTTCTCCTCTTTCTGGCACCCAATCTATCAAGACATCCTGCTGAAGCCATCCCTAAGGAATATCTCCAATTTTCCCATTTCTCTCTGTCTTCTCTCCCACCTCTACTGTTCAAGGTGCCATCATCTTTTTCATGGACCACCATAACAGCCTCCAACCAGGGCTCCCTGCCTCCACCTTCCTCTCTGTAAAATTCATTCTCCACATAGAATTTGGAGTTTTCTTTTTAGTGTGTCAATCAGATCACGTTTTTCACTTATTTAAGGTTCTTTAGTGATTTCTCATTGTATTTCAAATAAAATCCAGACTCTTTACCATGACCTACAAGATGGTATAATGACCAGATCCACTCCTTCTTCTTCAACTTCATTTCAAATCATTCCTTCCCTAGACACTGGTCATCAGCTTCATTGTACAGCTTTACTTTCCTCAAAACTGTCAAATGTAAGTGAAGTATCCCAAGAATGGAAAAATAAGCACCACATGTACTCACCAGCAAATTGGTTTCACTGATCAACACCTAAGTGCACATATGGGAATAACATTTATCCGGCGTCAGGCAGGTGGGAGGAGGAAGGAGGGGATGGGTATATACATACATAATGAGTGTGATGTACACCATCTGGGGATGGACACGCTTGACGCTCTGACTGGAGGTCAGGGGGCAAGGGCAATGTAACCTAAACATTTGTACCCCCATAATATACAGAAATAAAAAAATGTCAAATGCATTCTTTGTACTTGCTTGCTGTTTTCTCTGCTTGAAATTCCTTTCTCTCTGATCTTCCCATGGCTGGCTCCTTATCACCATTCAAATCATACTTCAAATGGCACCTATTTACAGAGACCTTCCCTGATGTCTCAATCTGTTACAACCCTTTCACACATCTTCTACCATGTTGCATTACCTTTATTTATTAGCATTTTTATCACTGTCATTATACTCATTTATTCACTTGCTTGTCAATATCCTTCAATTAGAATATAAGCTCTATGACAATGGGATTGGCACATAGTAGGTATTCAATAAACAACTGTTGAACAGATGAATGAATGCTATGAGCTAATTTTTAAAATTAAACCTTTTTGGGAATATGTCTGATCTCCATTAGATGCATGTATTCATTATGAATGTTCACCTTTGTTCTCTTTTTCTTATACATGATAGATAATCAATTCTTTGAATGAATAAATGAAAAAAATCCATAAATCATTTTAGAGCCATCATAGACTTCTGTGCTAGACACAGCGATACAATCTTCGTTGTTTGAGGGAAGAGAGTTTGTAAGTAGAGAACTAAGAAGAAAAATAACAATCAATTCTTGCCTTCCAGTTGAAGAAATAAATGGAAAAAATGAATTATAATATGAAATAGGGTACAATGAATACATCTGGAAGAGGAGAGCTAAGATTAGAGAAGAGACTGACTGTGAAGATGGGCTGGAGTCCAAGGCATGTGTAGGGATACAATTAAAAAATAAAGCTGAAGGTGTGGAAGATTTGAGTGGCATCTTAATTTTGCAGAAAATAGGAAACTCTTAAAGAAAAACAAATGATAAATTATATCTCTGTTTAGATGTAATTTCCTTCAATAAGCTTTACCTTATCCTCAAAGTATTGGTTAGGGGACCCCATGACACTCCTTATTTCCCCATTAATGAATCTGTTACAACGAACTGTAGTTGCCAATTTTCCAGTTTGATTTCTCCGTTGTCTGTACGCTCCAAGAAGGCAGTACTGGTGACCTCTTACTTACCATTTTATCCTCAGGGCCTGGCAAGGTACCTAAATCATAAAAAGGGCTCAATAAATGTTTTTTTAAAAAACAAAAGACAGAAGCAAAGGAAGAAGAGAAGACAGGAGGAAAGGGTGGAAAGGAACAAAAGAGGGAGGGAGGGGAAGGAAGGCAAGCCAACCTCCTCCCTCCTCCGCACCGCTCCTCCCCACCAAGCAGTGAGGTGAGCAGCATCTATTCTGCTGCCCACCATTTGGAAATCTGGATATGGTTCATTTAGTGAGTGCATTTGGCATAATAAACTATTAGAAGCACACCAAATACATCATATTCATAGTTATAAAAAATAAAGCCAGTTCCAACAGTTGTATTAATAGGTTATATCTTTTGCAGGCTTTAATTGAAGAAACATTTTAAACACTTATCCAGATTTCAAAAGCATGTATTAGTCATTGATAAAATATATTCTCATTGATGTGTTCAATATTTAGGCAATTTACTATTTTTATCTTAATTAAGACTTGTCTTTTTAACTTGCAGCAAGTTAAATCTCATGTATTGTCATAGTTGGAAGTCTAAATTCTAAACTCCATTTGTTTGATAGGATGGATCCCTACTGTAAAAGCCATTCTTTTGGGAAGGCATTTGAAAATATAAATATATAAGGTGCCTCATTTGAAATTATCCATATATTTAACACTTGAATCATAAGCAGAAAATGGCATAAAAAAAGAAATTTTAATTCTATTTAGCGTGCACCTCAGTCTTTTATTTTGCATTAGAACAAGATCACTCAGAAAAACTAAACTGAGTCTATGCATGAAACAGCCTGCCTTGTCCTTCCTTAACAAGACTATCCTGACCTTTAGTTGCACTACTTGTTTTGGAAGAACATGTACTGCACAGATAAAATGGTTCCTTGGACAACACAAAAATGGACGATCGTAATTTTAAACCCAGATGTACAAAAGTCTTCCTATTCCACAAATCAATGATTTCATTAATGCCAATTCCCTCGGTTATAAAATGGACTTTTAAGTGAAAACAATCAACAATTGATAAGCACAAAAAATAATTTACTTATTTATGATATTAGCATACTTTTAAGTGATACTCACTTTTAATTTAGAGTAATGTGACCCACATTGATCATTTGTGTGACAAATTAATTTGTTCATGGCTCAAAATTTTTCACAAGCCACTTAAGAATTTTTTAAATGAAAGTAGGGTGGCCCATGCTTTCAAAATCAAAATATCATTTCCAAAGAGGTCTCAAAATATATCCATATATATTACTGTATGTCTAGGCCATTCAATTTTTGGATCCTGAAAATACAGCTAGTCTTCTTACATCTACACTATAATTCTTGTTTCTTGATAAAATAAATAGATCTTGAGAACAAAATGCATATGCTCTCAGATTTTTTGTTTGTTTGTTTGTTTGTTTTTGCCTTACTGCACTGGGAAATAAAGGCAGCAGTATGGTATTGAGTGAGTGTAAAATTTTGAATGTGAATTCTTGGCTTTGAGTCCTGGGTCCATCATTCACTGCTTGTAAAATCTTGGGAAATCCATTTCCTCTCCCTGACCCTCAGTTTCTTCATCAGCACACAGGGATAATCATGCATGCACTCGTATAATATATCTCAACAGTTTTCATTGAAAATACTATCCTAGGGGCTATGTATAGAGTGCTATATAAAGGCTTGTTATTATATTTCTACAATCTTTAAAATTCATTCTTTATTATAGAAAATGTTTTAAACCTTCCAGATTCAAGCAGGATGTTTTTGACAAGTTTTCCAGTCTGGTTTTAGGTTATCTGCACCTAGGTCTAAACAAAGTCATATTGCACAGACTCCACATACTGAGTATTTTCTTTGACATTGACAAATTCCTGGTTGCCAAAGTGTATAGAAGATGAATGCACTTGGACAAAATAAGAATAGAATAAAAGCAACATCACTTCAGATAGTGTCTAGCAGGCCCTCAATACAACGGTTGAATGAACTTTTTCAATGGGTAAAATGAAGGCCTTTTTGGTCAAGGCTTTCATGGGAAGATAATCTATCAGGGAAATTTTTCCCCTAGTTAGTTTTTAATCCAATTTCCCTCACTATTTCCTGATAAATAAGGAAGGTTTTTCCCTGATGTCCCTGCAGCCTCATATCAAGCCAGACTTTACAGTACAATCAGCTATTACAAGCCAAATTTTCCTCTTAAAACTCAACTTGTCTATATATATTGGCACAACTAGCAACCTGCTTTAGTAACTTTTAACCAGTTCAAACATGTAGTAGTCCTTTATGCATCTTAAATCTCCTTCTTTATCACTACATCGGAGAAAAAAATCATGTTTATGAGATAAATCTTTGAGCACACTTTCTCTAAGCAGATTTTGGAATTCTCCTAAAATAAAAATATGAAGAGCCATGGAAAATGATTGGGATAGCTAGGAGACCAGAGTTGGCACTAGCGAATGCCAACTAATACAATTTTTATGGAGTAAATATATTCTTTTGCTGGTTTTAAAAATGAATTGCAGACACTGAAATGTAATTCCTTTTTAGGCAATTTTTGAAACTCTAATGGATTTAGAAAAGACATTTAGAAAAAAAGGACCAAAAAATAGACCTATCTGACATCTGGCACTTTCCTACCTTAATACCAGTTCCTGGTCTGCTGTTCGGCCCATGTTTACTGTATGCTTTTTTATTTGGTCTGGAATGTGAGTGTGGCCTTTTTCATACTTAAAATGAAATCAACTACACTGCCACGGTGGTGTCCCTCCCACCATTAGTATCTGCCTTACACAGTTCTGTCTTGTTATGGTTCTAGCAGTTGTGTGTATTTCTTTCTCAGAAATTGCTAAAAAGGAATAGAGGTTTAGCAGACTGGCAATGGGAAAACAGTCTGAAAATTACAAGGGCAGAAGTTGAACAACACTGTATGTTGTTTTTATAAAAATACAAATAACTGAGAACAATTTGTAAAAGGCAGATATATCTTAAATAGAGAAATCCCAATGCTGTAATCTTAAATTTTGGTAGTTGTGCATAGTTTGTTATTATCATTCAACTGTATTAATGGTAAATGATTTCCATATTCATTAGATTCCATATATAGTCTGAAAGACCTGGACATATGAAAAATGGAAATAGATTTTCTTAACTGTTGGCAAGAAATAGTGTTTTATAGTTGTTGTTATATTGTTATCCATGTTAGTGATGGTGGTGGTGAGATAATTTTGATTTTGTTTGTTCATTTTTTCATTATAACTAAATGTGCAGCAAAATTAGGTGTAAAACTGAATTTCAGACTTTCTTATTATAATAAATTTTTGGTTATCTTTCAAGGTACATACTTATATAAACATACTATTGATATTTTAAATAATATGAAAATTTAATTAAATGGTGAGGTCAATACAAAAACCAAACTATATACACAAGAGCTATTAGAAATCTTTATGTATTTTTTCACAGAATAAGCCAACGAAAATATGTGGTCATTATTTATAATATACACTTTATATTTCATGTGTTTCCCACAGCAACATCAACAATCCTATAAAGAAAATAAAGTTTCAGACATACCATTTGTCCACAAAAGACAGTTGTTAAATTAATGGATGAAAGAATGTGTCAATGAATAATTACCAGGAAAGAAAATTAAGCTAATTTACAAATAATTCATCCAACAAAGGACTAATATCAAGAATATACAAGTATCTTAAACAACTCAACAGCAAAAATACAAGGCAAAAAGTAGGCAAAAAATCTGACAGATATTTCTCAAAATATGACATATAAATGGCCAAAAAGTATACGAAAAAATTCTCAACATCACTACACATCAGGGAAATGCAAATCAAAACCACAATGAGATATCATCTTACCCTGGTTAGAATGGCTATTATTAAAAAGATTAAAAAAATAACAGGTGCTGGCGAGGATGTGGAGAAAAGGGAACTCACACATTATTAGTGGGAAGGTAAATTAGCACAGCCATTGTGAAAAACAGTACGACCATTTCTTAAAAAAATAAAAATGGAATTACCATACAATCCAGCAATCCCACTATGAGTATTTTTCCAAAGGAAAGGAAATCAGGAAATCAGTATATCAAAGGGATACTATAATAGCATATCCATATTTACATATTTACTGTAGCACTACTTACAATATCTAAGGCACGGAATCAACCTAAGTATCCATCAATGAACAAACAGATGAAGAAAATGTCCATGTGTACACAAGCACATACACACACAAATAATCGAATACTATTCAGCCATAAAAAAGAATGAAATCCTGTCATTTGTGACAACATGGATGGAACTGGAGGTCAATATGTTAAGTGAAACAAACTAGGTACAGAAAGACAAATATTGCATGTTCTCACTCATATGTAGAAGCTAAAAAAGTTGATCTCATGGAGGTGGATAGATACCAGAGGCTGGAAAGAGTCTGGGAAGAGGGGAGGATTAAGAGAGTTGGTTAACGGGCACAAACACACAATTAGATAAAAAGAACAGGTTGTACTGTTCAATAGCAGGGTAGGATGGCCACAGTTAAAACACAATGTATTGTATATTTCAAACTGAAGAGAGGCCTTGAAATGTTCCCAACACATAGAAATGATAAATATTCAAGATGATGGATACCCTAAATCCTTGATTTGATCATTACATATTCTATGTCTGCAACAAAATATCAAATGTACCCCATAAATATATACAAATATTATGTATAAATAAATAAATAAGAAAATGAAGTTCAGAGAACTTAAGTGACTCGCCAGAGATAGCACACTAATAAATTTTAATATCTTAATCTTGAACAAAGATATTTTTACTCCAATTTCATTGGTCTTTTGACTTCCCTATTATTCCCTTTCCAACAATTGACATTGCCTTTCATCCACTCTTCTCTGCTGTGGATTTAAGATATCCAAGGCAAGTAAGGTCCAACACAATTTTCAGGCTTACCAACCATATGTGAACATTAATTTATAGCATTTTCTCCTTAGACTCTGGTCAAATCTGGACTTTGGGAAACATCCTGGGAAAAGGATAAATAGAGATTTGCATGCTAAAATCAGAGTAGAAGAGAAGAAAACAGGGAGTACTTTCTGATTTCAGAATAGAATCAAAGAAAACTACTGTACTCACCTTCTACTCATGCTGGCGATTCCACTAAAAGCAATCACAGCATTGGCAATCCTGGTCTTCCCCAGGAAAGAACAGAAAAGTTTTGGTTCTTTCCTGAACTCACAGTTCTCAACCAGAAAGACCTAATCAGTTAGGGAGTAGGTAGAAAGTAATATGTTTCAAATTGCATTCAATTATTATTAAATATTATACACTGAAGTTTACACATGATTTAACTTAAGCAAAAGTTACAGTCGATTCAAGCTTATCCTTATAATAAAACCACCCTTCATACGCACCCAAGTATTGCTTCTCAAGACTCAGAGATTGGATGGAGAAACAATTCAGTTTGTGAATTGCTTAGAATAGGGTTTGTCTGGATGTGTCTACGGGAAGGTTAAAGGATTGAAAACACTCTCCCAGACAGATAGATAGGAAAGTGATTCCATAACCTGCCAAAATATCTTGTATATATTTCCCAAAATCTGTAAAAAGAAAGAGTAAACAGGCTTTCTCAAGAGCCACTGATTTCCCAAAGGATGAGAAATGAGAAAGAAGCAACATTTAAATGAACTTAGTTGCTCTGGACAATTAACCCTGTGGATCAAGAGGGATTATTCTTGTATAATCATCTTGCTGACTATAGGTTGGAATTTAAGATTAAAGTAAACATGAGTAACTGGGAAATATTATGTTGCATATGAATTCCAAGTATATTAATTCCATCTTAGTCAGTATTCCTTAGGTTTGGAGAGTGATGGCATTTTTTTTTCCCTAGGAAAATTTTTTAAAAAGGGGGTTTCCTAGGCAAGGAATTCCATCATTTCTGAACTTTTACAACTGTGTGCTCTACCTATCATTTTCATATGCTTCCTTAACCAGCAAATGATGTGGTAAAATTGTGGGTAGCAGCAGCATGAAGAACAGAACCATTTTAATTTCTCCCATCTGGCATATTAGCATTAATAAAAGATGTTTTAAAAGAGAAGCCTTGAAAGGCTTTCACCTCTTGATTTAACAAGATAATAAGGAAAGCTTGCAATCTGCCACTAAATATAACTGATAAGAATAAGAGTGAGTCTAATGTGATGATCACCAAGATTAACCTTTGAGATAATTTTTAAAACCCTGCTGATTACAATACAATCACGTTAAGACCAGTACGAAAACAGTTGTTGTTACTTTTTAGAACAAATACAATAGGAAAAGTTCCATTTCGTCATAATATAGACTGCATATATTAACGGAACCAAAATTGAGAAAATACCTACACCTGGCTTATCTGTAAACTGACCACAGTAGATTTCCCTCTCAATGGAGTAGTTGCCTTAGTATTACTGCTGAATCATTACATTGCTGGTTTAGATAAAGTACAGCATAATATTGACTGCATATTTCTATATTTATCTGTTTCATCTAATTTTGTTGTTATTACACTACCATCCCCCTTGCTTACACCTCATTAATATTTTCCCGGGGTTTTTGATGGGACAGGGGAAGACTGTACTTACCCTGGCAATTTCTCAATTAAAATGGGATTTGGGGATCATATTCTTCTTAACTGGAGAATTACCTGAGTGGTTTGTCCAAGTTTTTCATAGTTTTTCTAGCTGATCTTTTTGACCACAACTATATTTCAAAAAAAAAACATACATTTCAAAACCTCACAGAGTAATAAGAGGAAGGGATCACAAGGGAGTTTAACACAAATGTAAACTCAATTCATTTCTTCAGCTAATCTTCATGAATCAGGTAAGATATTTCAGATGGTTATCTTAGAGGATAAGGAAACAGTCTGGGAATAAAAATATCCTTATAAATATTCTTGTTTCTACTAAAACCAATCTATAATAGGGCCAATAAGGTCATCTGCTGATCCCGATATCAAAAAGTGCCTAGAAATACAAGAACTGGCTTGCTTACATAAGTCATACCCATATTATTCTCTACCTACAATGAAGGCCTAGTTTTGTTTTGATTTAGTTTGGTTCGGTTATTCAAGGTAAACTTTGGTAATATGCAGGTTAGAGCTTAGAAGTGAATGAGAGAAGATAATTCCTAAGATATCTTTAATGAAAATTCGAAGTACCTACAGGACAGGGAATTTATTTATATAATGAATCAATAAGCACATAGGGCTTGTTAGTTTAGCTTTTGCACATATGGCATCCAATCCTCAAGGCCACCTTTGTATTACAAAGACACAAATAAACCGGTAGCAATCACAATGAATGTGCACATGCCATGTAATCATCGCTACTATATATCTTGTTTAATTTCTTAATTGAAAGCAACTGTGTATATTTTTAAAGTCCAATGCAAAACAACAGTGCAGATTGGGGGACAATAATGAGAATTCTGTGCACAGAATGAGGCTGAAGGTGGCCCATAGGAGGAATGATAAACCCATGGTAACCATGGAAGATTTTTATTTTTAGGCAGACTCAATTAATCAAAATCATTTGGCTAGATTTTTTTTTTTTAGATTGAAGAATCCAATTACAAAAAAGTATCCTACTCAGTATAAAGGGCTATAAGACTATATAATTAAATGCCTGAAAATTAGAAAATATAAACAGTCTAAAAAGTCTTCATATGGGGAAAACAGAGGATTGAATTTTGTATAGTACCTAGGAAGACTCATAATTTTTCACCTACTATGTACAGTATTATTTTCAGTAATCTCAAAAGTAAGCACATTTCTTTCTTTTTTGTTTTCTAAAAATCTAAAAATAATTTAAAACTGAGTAAATGCATCATTCACTAACAGCAATAAGAGGTACTATATTTTAGATGCAAAGGTTTATATGTATCCTAAAATCCTTTTATTTTTTCTTTCTATCAACTTTATTATTAATAAGAACTGATAAATCTTCTAAATAGTACATTATAACCCCTTTCATTAAGAGAAAAATAATTGTATTTCTTTTCAAGACAAGGAATTACAATTGAACAAGGAATATTGGTTAATTTTTTTAAAGTTTGAGGAAACGAACAAACACTTTCTGCTTTCTGCATTTCAAAGACTTTTTAAAAATACCAATGGAAAAAGAAATTTAAAAAAGATTATCTCTAAGCTTCCATCTTTTGCAAAATAAAGAATACTTGATTCAAAGTCATCTAACTAAAAGGAGTTTTTAAGAAAGTCTCCAGTGGACAATTATTTTCTATGGATCTGTCTTCAAGGCAAGTTTTTCTGGAAAATTTAGGATGCCCTTGATGGTGAATTTCTCAAGAACTATAAATAATTTTAATATAGTGTCTATAATGGGGATAAATCATAAAGCTAAATTCTTTGTTGAAAAAAACCACAGGATACATATGTTGTTCACACTGATTGAATAGCTTTGATTTTGTTGAGAAAAAGCTGGCCTGATGAATTCAGTGTTTCCACTTCTATTAATATTTCTCCAGCCAAAAGGTATGAATGAACCACTAACAATTCTTCACAATTACTGGGAAGATTATGCAAAGAACATTCCGTGTTCATTTCATATTGGAAAATTCATATCAATTTTATATATGAAAGGTAATATAAATAATTTTCTATGCCAAATATATTTCTAAATTACAATTCACAAAACACTAACCCTATTAAAACAAAAAGATAATGCAAGTTATCTTGAAATAAAAAGCAATAAATATCATTGAAAATTTAATCTATGTCAGATCTTAGTTTTTAAATGCAAAAAAAAAAAATAGATGAAAAGGAAACACCTTGAATAAATGTCTGTTCTAGAACTGGATAAGGAAAATACAAGATAAGCCTGGAACATTTTGTAGTACTAGAACAGAAAACGAAGAATTATAAAATGTGCAAAAGGGACATAAGAGCCAACCTGAAAGAGTCCCCAAAAGCCAAAGCTAGAATAATTTTATCAACAAATAAATAATGGAGTATTGGGTGATAGCCCAAATATATACCCATGTGCCCATATTGATGTAAATAAATGATTGAATAAACAAATAAATAGCAAGAAGAGACAAATTCTTAGAGAAGAATTCCAAATAATATATGTGGATTTTCTCCTCCAGGAGGTGGGGACTAATTCTCCTCCTCTTGAGTAAGGACTGGAATTAGTGATTCACTTTTAATGAACAGAATATGAAATAGGAAAAATAGTAACTTTGCAGTGGAGAAAACAAGCAAAAACTACCTTAATAAGCAATGAAGATTAGCATCTTCAGTGATGCCATGTGGATATCATGTACCCCCAATATGATGTGATGAGAAGGGCACTCCACCTCTGTAATGTTCCTTAGAAAACTCATAACTCTAGTGTAATAGTGATAAAGACATCACACAAACTCAGATTGTGGACCATTCAATAGGATACCTGGCCAGTACTCCTCATGACTCTCAAGGTAATGGAAAACAAGTAAAGATTGAGAATCTGCCATAGTTCAGAGGAAACTGGGGAGGCGTGACAATTAGATGCAACGTGTTATTCTTCACTGAATCTTGGAACATTAATGGAAAACGGTGAAATGTGGGTAATATGGAGTTTAGTTAATAGGAATATACCAATGTTGGTTTTGAGAAATGTACTGCGGTGATCGATATAAGACGTTAACAATAAGGAACAATAGTTGAGGAGCACACAGGAACTCTGTACTATCTTTCCAACTTTTATATAAATCAAAAATTATTCCAAAATAAAAAGTTTAATTAAAAAGCAATTACACATAATTAGAGAGCCCAGTAAGAAACTCTTGCACATATGGTCAAATGATTTTTGAAAAAGGTGCCATGATCATTCATTCAGTGGGAAAAAGACAGTCATTTCAACATATAATGTTGACAAAACTGGACATCTACAAGCAAAATAATGAACTTGGACCCTAACCTTATACCATATATAAAAATTAATTCAGATGGATCAAAGACCTAACCATAAAAGTTAAAACTTAGAAGAAACCATGGAGAAAATGTTTCCTGACATGAATTCAGCAATGATTTCATGGATGTTACATAAAAAGCACAGCCAAAGAAGGTAAAATAAATTGGACTTCATCGAAGTTAAAAAAGCTTTGGTGGGCCGGGCGCGGTGGCTCACGCCTGTAATCCTAGCACTCTGGGAGGCCGAGGCAGGTGGATCGCTCAATGTCAGGAGTTCCAGATCAGCCTGAGCAAGAGGGAGGCCCCATCTCTACTAAAAATAGAAAGAAATTACCTGGATAGCTAAAAACATATATAGAGAAAAAATTAGCTGGGCATGGTGGTGCATGCCTGTAGTCCCAGCTGCTCGGGAAGCTGAGGCAGGAGGATCGTGTGAGTCCAGGAGTTTGAGGTTGCTGTGAGCTAGGCTGACTTCACAGCACTCACTCTAGCCAGGGCAACAGAGTGAGACTCTGTCTCAAAAAAAAAAAAAAAAAAAAAAAAAGCTTTGGTGCATCAAAAGACACTAGGAACAAAGTGAAAAGGCAACCCATGGAATGGGAGAAAATATTTGCAAATCATATAGCTCCCCTTATATCCATCCATATAAGGGATGGATATCCAGAATACATAAAGAACTCCTACAACCCAGAAACGACAAAAACAAATGACCCAGTTTTAAAAAGGACTTGAGAAGATATTTCCCCAAAGAAGATATACAAATGGCCAACAAATGGATGAAAAGATGCTCAACACTGCTAATTATTAGGGAAATGTAAATAAAAAACTATATGAGATACCACTGCAGATCCATTAAGCTAGCAATATAAAAAAAGAAAAAGAAAATAACAAGTATTGGCAAGGATGTGGAGAAATTGTAACCCTTGGGCATTGCTGTTGGGAATATAAAATAGTGTCACTGTTGTAGAAAACTATGGCAAGTCCCAAAAAATTAAACACAAAATTACTATATGATCCAGCAATTCCGCTTCTGAATATATATATAAAAGAAATGAAAATAAAGGTTTCAACATGTATTTGTACACTCACACTCATAGTGCCATTATTCACAATAGCCAAAAGGTATAAACAACCCACGTGTCTATTGATGGATAAATGGATAAACCAAATATAATCTATACATACAAAAAATATTATTCAGCCTTAAAAAAGAAGGAAATTCTGACACGTCCTACAAAGGAGTTGAACCTTGAATACATTATGCTAAGTGAAATGAGTCATCACAAAAGGACAAATATTGTGTAATTCCACTTATATTAAATACCTATAATAATCAAATTCATAAAGAGAAAGTAGAATGGTGGTTGCTAGGGCTAGGAGAAGGGGAGCAGAGGGAGACAGCGTTTAAAGAGTACAGAGTTTCAGATGGTGAAGATGACGTTCTGGAAATGGATGGTGGTGATGGTTGCATAAAAACGTGAATGTGCTTCGTGCCACAAAACTCTATACTTAAAAATGGTTAAAACAGTAAATTTTATGTTATGTATTTTATCACAGTAAAATATTTTTAAAAATTGTTGTAACATATTTATTTTTTTACCTATCTTAATTATTTGAGATTAGATAGATAGATGATAGATAGATAGAGCTGTGAATGTTTCCAGAGACAGGGATCAGTTTGCTGAACATAAACAGCAACCAGAAATTGGATTATAAAACTAGTCATCATTAGAAAGTTAAAAAGTGCCAAAACCAGGTAAAGATAAATTGATTAAACATGTGAGAAAGTTAGCAATAGACACGTTAAGCTTGTTAGAAACCTCTAGAGTCCCTAGAGATTAGTAATAGCTAACACATTAACTTTTTAAAAAAAAAAACAATAGGATGTCACACCTTAGTTTTCTTGATTCCAACCAAAATAACAAAAATAAAAGGTGAAGATGATAATAAAATATCCTTATTAAGTAAAATATAAGTAAAAAAATATAAGTAAAAGTATATAAGTAAAAATACTTTGTTAAACATTTTATCTTTGTTGAGATATGTACTTGAAATATAACATAAGTGGAAATAATAAACTAGGTTGAAGAAAACATCTGGGAAAAAGTAGTAATTTTTCAACTTTTTCTCTTCTTCTTAGGATTTTTGTTTTGTTTTGTTTTCTTGATGTGACTTTTCTCCCTCTCTCTCCCAAATTCCATCTTTCTCATTGTTTCTCCAGTCAGTCAATTAATAAGAGCCAGAGAGATTTTGTTTGTCAGGTTTGCCAATGGCATGTCTTTAGAACATGAAAATTGAAAGAAAGAGTTATTCATTCATTCACTTCTTATTTAAAAGGTACTTATTAAGAACCTAATTATGTAAAGGTTTGTCCTTATTATTATGCTGTAATCAAATATTTAGTTTTTGGTCTTATTTTGCCATATAGTATAAGTCTTCTCTTTGCTATTAGTATTGCTTTTTTTTTCTCTTTTCCAACCACCAAACCCTTTTTCTCAAACCTTACGAAAGTTCCTTTTGATGAATCATTTCTTCCTAACAACTCTGAGTCCTGCATGCCAGCACACAGTAGGTGCTCAGTAAGCACATGTGGAATGAATGAAAAGAGCTGAATCTTGATGCTCTCTCACATTAATTGTATGCAGAATGATAGTTGCACTCTCCAGGGTTATAAAAACTTCAAACATAACCAATTAACTACTCTCAAAACATTTATAAATGGTAAGTTTCAAAGTTCAATTGAAAACAAAATCACATTTATACAAAAATCTGCTCTCACATGTTCTTCAAATTTATTAGATTGTAAGTAACTTCTTTTAAAATCCAGAAAGCAATTACAATACTTGGTGCACACTGTCTGTGTTTGATTACTAAGTTATCAATCAGTGCTGAAAACATTCAACATTCAGCATTGTTTAAATTTCACAGAAGTCTAGCAAAGGGAAAACAAGAAGTATGCATCTGGTTAATTCTCTGAGTTATAAATTTACAATTAAAATTTGACCAAGCTTTAGATACTTAAGAGCTTAATTAACCATATAATTCTGAAATATGCCGCAAGGATTCTATTATAGAAAGTGCATGGTTATAGGTACGTAGCTAAATCATGACAAATCCTGCACATCAAATCCTACATTTATTTAAATTACTTTTTTTGATAAAAAAAAGGCTTACCCTTGAATCAGAGACATAATATCTTAAAACATACCATATGTCTTTTCTTTTATAGCACATGTTAAAAAGCAGTCTTAATTAGAGTCAATGTATTGTTTGGTTTCCTCACTGCCACTTCTTTTACTCTGCTAGTGCTATAGCAGAGTTATCCCTGGGCCTTTGTGGAGGGTGGGGATCAAGTTAGTGGACAGAAGGCTCTGAAGAGTCCTGCAAATGTTAAGTGGCTGCCACAGGGCATTAACCAGAATGGACACCATGTATTTACTGTTCTGTTAAGGAAACAACATAAAGAAAGATCTCTTTTTTTTTAAATCATAGTATCAAATATTTCTAAGATATAAATGCTCTTCTAGTTTAATGACTATAAAAACATTATTGAATACCAAGTGAAGGGAAATAAGGAATAAAATAATTATTAACTTACAATCTTTCATTTATTATTTTTGTCCAACAAGCCAAAAATTATGATTACTTTTCTTTTCAATAAAAGTAGGAATAATGTACTATTTATCAGTCATGTAACTATAGAATTCTATGTGGACTCGCAGTGCTCATCTTGTTCTGAGGAACTGAATTTCTGGTTTAAATTTATTCAGGACATTTTAGTCTCATTTGATTATTTAAAAAGTACTGCAAAATAGATCATTTTCTTTAATATCTGATTTTATATCCCTCATTCTTTTTCTCTTCATCTTCAAATTTCCAACCCATTAATTTTATTTAAAATAAAATGATTTTTTTTGTGTCGAAGATTTTATTCAACCTGGCTTCATATACAGTATTTTCTTTTATTCAAAGCCTTTTACTCCAGCCACGCTTAAGCTTTGTTTCTCTTTTTCCCTTCTCTGCCTTTATAAACAATCCTAGAGACTCCAGATAAACTCTTTATCCAAAATCATAGAGCCATATCTTCAGTTCTCTATAAACCCATTTCCATAAAATATGCATATAAGAAAAATAAATAAAAATGTAAAATAATCACAATATACAACACTATTTTTACTGTTTCTTCTTAGAATATAATTAGATAGCAGGAATCGTATTTGGATAGCATTTGTTCAAAAACCAATTAGTAATCACCTGCTATTGGCATGTGACTTTTTTAGGTACTTTAGTAGAAACAAAAACACATGACCACTATCCTCAAGGATAACTGAATTACAAATCAGTCATTAATAGAAGAATTAAAATTCCTCCAAATTACAGTAAATTTAATGGAGTATTAAGAATTAAGATTTATGAAAAGTAATCACCTTCATTGTTATGTTTTTAATACATTAGACTTCTAAAGTCATCTTTAATTCTTTGCTTCCTCACCAGAGCTTCACATTTTACCCCTTTGTCCTCTCATAATCTCCTTAAAGACCTCCAACCCCTTCTACACTTCTAGAAAGATTTGCTTGTCATTCTTAAATAAAATACACACACACACACACACACACAAACAGATTGGTGACATTACACACTTATGCTTTCCAAACTGAGGTGTTTTAGCATCCTAATTCTACAATCATTTTACACATTGCTAATTGAATCTCTTTCCAGCCTCCAGAGCAGCTATTCAAAACTGTCACTAGTCTCACGTCCATGGCCCCTCATTCCCGTCCTCATACTGCCTGCCTCCAGCCACACACAGGAATTAGAGGCTATTAGGATAAACTTCCTCTACTCTCATATCTACTCAGCATCTCTTGTCTCTTCACAGCCCCCTTCTACCCTCAAACACACATCTGTAAATTTATCTGGCACTCTCTCCTGCCTTCCTTAGATCACAGATTGGCCCCTTATAAATTAAAAAATTGCATTGTTCCTCAGCAGTGCTCCACATATTGTTACTTTTCCTAGTCAGCTTTTACTCTTCAGTGTAGTTCTTCAAAACGTTTACCCTCACCGCTTACCCTCTGTCCACCATTATCCCCTTGAGCTCAGCCAATAACTTCAGTAACTCAGACTTCATGAGAAAACGGCAGCCATGTGAAATGAGGTTCAGGGTTTCCTCAACGTATTCCTGCATATGTATACACACATATAAACTTAACTCTTCCGGTGCCTATATTTTACTGAATGTTTTTGTTCTCAGAGAGAAAGATGTGGTTTCTTCCTGTCAAAGCTAAAGCCTCCCCTAGAATAATAATCACATTTCCTCCTACCTTATAAAAATCATTATCTTTTTCCATTATGTTCAAACTCTCCCTCTATGGACATCTTTCTTGCCTCTGCTTCCTTGATCCATTATTCTTTGACTTTTGGTCCTCACTTGACATCTCCTGATATGGTTAAGATTAGTAATAGCCCCTAGTTGCTAAATTCTTATCTACTGACTCCCTTCTTCCTCACAAATTTGCCCTCCCTTTATTTCCATCCATTATACCATTTTCTCCTGACTTTTCCTTTAAGTCTGACTCTATTTTCCTTCTCTCTATTTTTTCCTACTCTTCATTTGCCTGCCTCTTAAATGCTGGAATTCCTCAGGATTTGATCCTCTTCTCACTCTCTGAGGGGCAAGATATTTTGATATCAATGTTTTAGAGACATCCTTTTGACATCTCTTCTTTGACTCTGTGGTTTTGATGTCAAGGATATTTTTAATAATCCCCTCAAAAACAATTATTGAATATTATCTTTTTAAAAATTACCAGCTATAATCCTCCTGCCTATAAAATGGATGCAACGAAATGGTTTCATCCAGATATTCCACGAATGAAAATGAAAACATCAAATTAACCAAATCGAAATGTCTTCTTCACACCCTTAGTGATCTAATCTTACTAATAGTCCTTTCTGCATGGTGATGATTTCAGTGTAGTCCCAGATTTCCTCTCTCTTTGATCTAAGGCTCACATTTTTAATAGTTTACGAGGCTACACAGATGTCTACATAGATGCCCTACTGGTTCCTTTAAATCAGAAAATCCAAAACTGAACTCATTTTATTCTCTTCCCAAACTATTCATGCCCCTTATAATCCTCTCTTGGTTAACAGCACCAAGATGAACCCAGCCACCCCATTGAGAATCCAAGACCCATCTCTGATTTTTCATCTTTTCTCTTTTCTCACATTCAAAGTTCATTAATTTCAGTTATGCTTTCCTTAAAAGAAAATCTGTCAAATTTTCCCCAACTTTCTATCGCCAGTATATTGTTAGAATTTAAAGCCCTCATTATTTTTGGATACTCCTAAGTAGTCTCTCCATATAATTTGCCCATTCTTCAGTCCCTGCCCCATGTGATGGTCTGAAGCCTCTTTCCAAGAGCAAATGTGATTGTGTTGCTTAAAACTGGTACCATTTTCCTACTGCCTAATGGAAAAGGTTCTGCTCATCTTTTCAAAGCCGTCATTTGCCACTTCCCCACATGCATCCTGAAATCTAACCCCATCACACTAAGCACAATTCTCTTAACAAGTGCAAACTTAATGGCTCCCTGTTTTGCAGATGATTTTATTTCTTCCTGCCTCTATCTATCTAACAAATGTCTAATTAGTTCAGTATTCCCATTACACCTTAAATACACCTCCAAGATTACATGTCTCATACGCTATTGCAATAATTTTCAAATGTCTTCCTTTTCTTCTGCTAAAGTTGTTTAAGGAATAATATCTTGCTTGTCATTGGATGTCAAGTGCATAGCCGAGTGCTGACATTTGGTACTCACAAAATTTTGGTGAAAAAATAAACACAATCACTATGCACACTTGGATAGTATAATATTTCCTGATTACATTCCTTGGAGAAAATGGCAAGTTCATGGACGAGAGAGGTGAATGTATGTATGTGACTGAATTTGAAGAGCAAGACTCTGTGATGGTACTGGATTTTTGACATGCAAGAAACAAGTTCTTTAACCAGATTCTCATTTTATTGCTCCATTTAGTTAGGATCGGCCTCATGTTTTTCTCAAATATTTCATCTGCAAGGTCAGTCACTGAAAAGTCAACTTTCTTTTTTCAAAATTTTTAACTTTTAATTTTTATGGATACAGAATAGTGGTACATTTTTATGGGGAACATGTGATATTTTGATACAAGCATACAATGTGCAATGGTCAAAACAGAGTAACTGGAATATCCATCACCTCAAGCATTCATCATATCTTTGTGTTAGGAACATTCCAATTCCATTCTTTTAGTTATTTTGAAATAAACAATAAATTAACTATAGTTACCCTACTGTGGTGCCAAACACTAGATTTTATTCCTTCTTTCTAACTATACTTTTGCACCCATCCTTTTTTTTTTTTCAGAATATGAAGGGGGTACAAACGTTTTGGTTACATGGATTGCTTTTGTACTGCTTGAGTCAAAGTTATAAGTGTGCCCATCACCCAGGTAGTGTACATTGTACCCATTAGGTATGATTTCACCCATGTCTTCCTCTCCACTTCTACCTGCATGATTTCATTGAGTTTTACTAACATCTGTGCACATGAGTGCTGATTGGCTAGTTCCAATTTAATAGTGAGTACATGTAGTGTTTGTTTTTCGATTGTTGTGATACTTCACTTAGGAGGAAGGTCTCCAGTTCCATCCAGATTGTAGCAAAAGGTATTAATTCATTTTTTATGGCTGAGTAGTACTCCATGGTATGCATATACCACATTTTATTATCCACACATGAATTGATGGGCACTTGGGTTGATTCCACATCTTTGTGATTGTGAATTGTGCTGCCCAATTAAAAAGTGTGTAAAAGACATGAACAGTAGCTTTTCAAAAGAAGACAAACTAATGGCCAATAAGCACATGAAAACATGCTGAACATCACTAATCATCAGAGACATGCAAATCAAAACCACAATGAGATGTCACCTAACCCAAGTGAGAATGGCTTTTATCAAAAAGTCCCAAAACAATAGATGCTGGTGTGGATGTGGAGAGAAAGGAATGTTTATACACTGTTGGTGGGACTGCAAACCAGTACAACCTCTATGGAAAATAGTAAGGAGATTCCTCAAAGAACTAAAAGTAGAACTAGCATTTGATCCTGTAATCCCACTACTAAGTATTTTTCCAAAGGAAAAAAAGTCATTTTATCAAAAAGACACTTGCATTAGAATGTTTATTGCAGCGTAATTCAACTTTCTTTTGAAGATTCTCTTTTAAAAATCCCTTGACTTCTCCTAAGCAATACAATCACAAATGAAAAAAATGTAGGTGAAGGGGCAGTATAATTGTTTAAAAATAATCATGACAAAAGAGTTTTCAATGTGGTTATTAACTTACCCAACACCAATAGTTCAGGCTTTTAAAAAGTTACAAAAAATAAACCTTGCTTTATCAAGATTTTGAAAGCATTTAATTTTTCAGTGTTGCAAAATAGTCTTGATCAACTGCTTTTTCTCCCATAAGGTTCTACTTTAAGGCTTCCATATGCTCAGTTTTAATAATCTGCTTCCAAAACCAGGAACCATTCCAAATATGAGTTATGGAAATATTGTGCTTCTTATTAAAAACAACATGAAAAGAAATATCTGAAGCCCAGGTATCAATCTGCAAAACACATAGTGGCAGGTCCATGTGAAAGGTTTTGTATGAAGAATAACTGCTTAAAATCACTTTTACTGAGGCAGTTTAACTCGTTTCACTAGAAGTGAAAATTGCTATGACAAATATGTCACTATGGAGGTCAAATGGTAATTTGCACATGCTAAACAGCTCAGCAGGAAATTACATGTGATCCTGGAAATCACTAGCATTTCCACCAGAAATCATTTTGGAAGACATGGAGGTCACATGGATTGTGTTAGGGATAAAACTCTTTCAAACACATGTTCTACCCTCCCCCTTGGGATTAAAAAATTGAAAGGTATGAAGAGAGGTATGATCAAGGTGTTCGAAGTTGGAGAAATGCTGTAATTTAGTGTAGAGAAAAGGGAACTAGAGAAAAGTGTCATCTGAGAGCAGTAAAAAAATTCTGCTTAACTTACTTGAATCTTCTATTACTATTTTATCACTTGATGTTAGTAAAATGCAGTTATGTTTACATATTTTCTTATCAAGGAAAATATGATATGAAAAAAGATGAAATATTTCTGAGATAATTAAAATGTCATCCTGAAAGGAGTTGATATGTTATCTTAGCAGATTTACTTCACCCATGTATTTATTCTACAAAAGGTAAGATCTGAGTTAGTTGTCTGGTGCTGTGGAGATATGAATGGGTGTACAATGGAAAGGGAAGGACATTAGCTGTCTCCTTTCCCCTTATATTTATATGTTGATGAAGTGCTGCATCCTGCTAATGATCACAAGTGAACAGAAGATTGTGAACACTGTGACAAAAACTGCCCAAAAGTACTGATGTGGTTTCTTTCTTCCAATGGTAAAGCCCTGTGAAAAATTTCTCAGGGCCAAACTCACAGGAAAGAAACAATACTTTTTCTTTTGACAAGGACTTAATATTTGGTAACCCTCTCTCATCCTAAAAAGGTTTAACTTCTCATGTTTTCCTTTTCTTTTCCTCAGTCTTGGATAAAGTTTTCCACATCTGGAAATACGCCCATCCACTGATTTATTCTTAACTGAGCACATATTTTGTCCCAGGGACTATGTTGTGTTGAGGAATAGTTGTGGCCAAGATATGCAGTCCCTCTTCTCAAGAGGCTGTTGGTTTAATGGGAAGTACAGATGAGGGTGATAAGTACTAAAAGAGGGGAACTTTAAGTTGCTCAGGGAGCACATAACATTATCACTTAGTCCAAGTTGAGTGATCGGGAAAACTTCCTGGAGGAAGAAAGATCTAAGCTAAAACCTAAAGAGCATAGGGGTGAAAGTGGAGCCAGGAAAACACCTCAGGACCAGGAAATACAGTAAGCAATGGCCTTGAAGTGATATACAGCCTAGCTCAGTCAAGAAAAGTACATATGTGTAATACACCTAAAGCACAGAACTCATGGAAAAACTGCTGAGACTAGATTAGGTTGAGATAGCGGAGAACCTTGTAAGCCATAATGCAGTGGGAAGACTCTGGAAGGTTTTTAGCAGAAGTTGGGAGTCGACTTTGCATATAAAAAAAAATCATGTTGACTGGATCATATTAAATAGATGAGGGCCAACCAAGTCTAGAGGCTTAGGGGCTCCTAGAAGATTGTTTTAGTGATCTGGGTGAGGCATGATTGTGGTTTAGAGGAGAATTGTGGCAGTAGGTAGTTATCAACAAGTGTGTCATGCAAAGAAGGAAACAAGAATAGAGACTGAAGTTGTGAGCTGAGATTCATCCTAATATACATGCTATAAAAACCACAGCATTGAGTATATTAAGTGAGAAAAGTAAAGGACCAATAACTGAGAACAGAAGAAACCCAAATTTAACTGTTAGTCAAAAGAGTCTTCAAAAGAGATAAAGAGAAGTAATAGAAAAGCAGCAAGAATATGAAATTTCAAAAAGAGAATGTTTCAAAGGAATTTATGTCCATAGTGTCCAATTTTCCTAAAAAAAAAACAAGTAAAATATAGTGGTGCAGAGTTGACAGTTCTTTCCAATGACTTATATTTTCTCTGAAGTTAAAGACAAGATTATCTGTTGAGAACAGGGGAGAAGGGACGATCAGAGGTTCCAGGAACACACAGAAGCACCAGTATGGAAAGTAAAAGAGGGAGCCAACTAACGATTCCTGGAAGTGCTACCACGGCCTTGTTGAAGGACAAGTTGATTTTGGAGACCACGACTATATAGCGACACCTATCTTTGACATTCTTTGGTTTTCACAAGCCATGACACTGTATTTATTTAGAATTGATCCAATTAGATGTATCTAGCATTGAAACTTTTCAGAAAAGGTATAATAATAGAGTAACAAGGGGGCCAGACAGGTAAGAATATTGACAGAGCATCTACCTTAGGCTGGGAAGGATGTGAAGACAAAAGCAGACTCGTTCACAGGGGTAAGTGGAAGAGACAAAGGATCAGAGGTCCCACATCCCCCAGAAACTGTGTGGCAGAAAAAAGTAAATGGCAGAATGGGAGGCATAAAACTTAGACATGATGGAGTGGGATGGATGAACTCAGCACTTCGGAAGAAGTTTGGGGTTATAACAAGATCCAACATGCAGCAGTGGAATAGGATAGCTGCAGTGGCTTGAAGATAAGGGTCACAGTGACATCAAAGACAAAGAATTGAAAGCCTGGGTATTTGGATAGGCAGGTCATCCAAGTGGATATTGAAGCCCTCCAGCAGGATGGCACTATTTGGGACTGAGAGAAGTCAGTACTTCGGTGATAAAATCTCTAATGAAAGAAGGGGAAAAATTCTGAAATTTGTTTTTAGTAATTCCGTAGTCATACAAAAAAAGATGATTTCAACTGAAATTCCACTTCCTCCAGAATGTTATGGGAGACATGGCTCAATCACTTTCATTATGAGAAAATATTTTAACTCAGTAACATTTGCTGTTTTAAACATGTGTCAATGTTATTAGTAACCTTAAGCTCTGGGTTAAAATGCAATTGTAAATTCCTCTAGATTATGAATTCTGGGAGTCCTGTCTAACTAGTCCTGTCTAATCATTGAATACCTATGGTAATATAATAATATAATAAAGCCTAAAATAATAAAAGAGTGTTCTTTACAGGCACTTGTTCCCTGCTTGATGATGATAATGATGAAGAATGCTATCTACAAGGAATTCAAACTTAATCCAAATTATGTCATCACAATCCCAACCATTTGTCTCCATTGACTGTGGCTCTCTACATACGACTTGGTCTCAGTAGGCAATCTGTCAAGGAATTATCGGTAACAGAGAAGTAAATTTTACACCTTCTAAAATTTACCCCTTTACATTCCATTGTTGGTAGAAATATTTAAATAATGTAGTTTAAATCACTCTTTTTATCTGCAACAGGAAACAAGGCACACAATTTAGCCTCTTCTTAATATCTTAGGATATCATTTGTACATCAATTATTGAATTATTTATAAGTCCTTATACTCTTGAGATGGCGTTTCCCAAACATTGCTAAGAATGGCTTGTATTATTTGTTAAGTACAGATTCCTGGGTTCTATCCCAGACACACTGAATTGTAATCTCCAAGAGAAGAAATAGAGAAATAAAATTTTTAACAAGCTTCCCAGGTGATTCATATTACCAGGGAAGTTTAAGAAACAATAGTTTTAGGATGTGTAGCCTTTGATTCCACATTAAATAGATCCAAATTACAATTGTGAGTTATTTAGGAGCCTTTCTGCCATTTTTCCTGTTGCCACCTATCACTTATTTTTGCTGTTGATGTTCCTGTCTCAAGTAGCTTTTTTCTTCTAATTGCAACATATAAATAATTTCAATTTAGAAACTGAGATAGCCCAGATCATTAGAACTGTAAGTGAAATAAGAATATGTAGACTCTGGTTGAAGATTAGGGACCATACTTGACAGTAAACCCATAAGCATTTTTAATTTAAAGATTTTGTAGTATCTTTCCAGATTTTATTCACTTCTACATTTTTTGGCAATTGCACAGATAATTGTCACAAAATTTATTCCAATATAAGGAGAAGTTTACAGTTGGAGAATGCACTCCAATATGATTTGGTTTGGTTTGGTTTCGGTATTTTACCAAATGTTCTAATTCCCACCCATATATGTGTCATTGCATGGATACTGATCAAATTACACTTCTCAAGTTATAGCAGGAATAAAGTTTATTTGATGCTGTATCTAATTTGTTTGACAGATAGGAAAAGGTTAAATAATTTATTTATATACACAAATTTCCTAAAGAGAAAACCATTAAATATGGCTTTGTAATCTAATTGCTGAATTTCACGAGTAGGCTGATCTATTTAAGTAGGCCTATCTATTTTCTGTTTAAGTACCAGTCTTCAATACCTAATCTGAGTGAACTGGTAAAAACAGAGAAGAAAAAAGTAACTTAGAGGGATAGGAGATGGACCTGTTTCATTGGTTGTAAAAACTGAAATTCCAGGTTCTTTGGAGAAGTAACCAAATATTCAGCAGCTGGTGAATAAGTGAGCATTTCCTTGATTGTGTCAGACTACTATGAATTGAATTAATGGTGAGTGACCTCAGAGAACAGTGAGCTGACTTTGCTTTAAATCTTGGTATTGTCTGTATCTGAAAGATTTCCACCCCATGTTTTCATCCAGGGTCTATGTTCTCTTGAAGGCTTGTTTAAAGATTCCTTGTTAGCCCTTTTTCTTGAAAAGAGAAGCTGAGGAGTCTCCTTGAACTGTAATTAAAGTCTCAAACTAGTTGGCTTTATCAAAATGCTGAGCCTCACCCTCCTCCAAGTTGTTTGTGTTAGCTTAACAGGGCCACTGCAACCTGTCCCCCTCTTCCTTGCTGCGCTATTGAAACACAGTAAGAGGACCCTTTGAGCCAACCATCTGCTCTTCAATTAAATTAGCAAGCATTTCTTTTCGATAATTTATTGTGGGCGTCTTTTTGTTTCCAAGTAACTGTTGGTAAAAATTCATGAATTAATTGGGAAAATAAACTAAAGAAAGACAAGATTTCACTTGCAAGATGGAAAACTTAGGAAAGCAAGGTATGACAAGACCAAATGACATTCTTTGCCATGATGGTTGTCCCCATGTTTTCCTAAACCCTATAATTTAGCCACTTCTCAATTAGAGTCTAACAACAATTGCAATAGTTGTGGCTACAAGTAAGCATGATGCAAGATTTACTAATAAATTGGACTGCTTTATAATTACCCATGAAATAACAACACTTGACCCTGATTTACTTTGTGGGCTGACTTTTTCTCTCCAAACATTTTGAAGTTAATTTTTTTTCTTAAAACCAGATGTTTTAACATTTCAAAGAAGATGGATGGAATGCAAACTCAAGACCAAAACTGTTTTAGGTTTGCATTTGTTTTTATTATTATTAAAGAAAGGGCCAGGGCTCTATGCAAACTGGAAACAAGCCAAAATTCTAATTTAGATGACAGTGGCCATCTTGAATTTTCTAACCACACAAATAGCTTCGTTTTCATTTTCTGCAAGCACAGAAGCAAGGAAATATGAAAAGTAAATCAGACAATAATAGAATTACTCACTTTTGATGTTTAACGTGATGTAATGACAGTACCTATTATTTCACTTTATGGCATGGGAACGGTCCCGCTTGTAATATGAAATTAAAAATGCTAAAATGTATTTAGCAATAAAATATAGCAGCCCATTTGTTTTTGCAAATATTTTGACAGACAATTTTGTGTCTGTGTCTGTGACTGGCCCCTTTGACAACACAAGGAATTTACAATAACCTGGGAATTGGGATCTGAAACGTTTCCAAGAGCCTTCTCCCAAGTGCGAAAGGTGAAGGGCTCCTGTTCTGTTCTCTTGATGGTATCCAGCTGGTTTCAGAAAAGCAGCCACTCAGTCCACTCCAGGGCCAGAGCTCCTAGGTAGTGGTTCCAAATGGATAAGGACAGGGAGAGGGAGGTAAGAGATAAGATAAAAATGCATGGCCCATGCTGATAACTGCAGTGACAATAATAAGGAAGGCTGACAGAGTGACATGTGGAAATGTGAGTCCACTCTAAGCCAGAACAGAACAAGCCCTTTCCTAAATAATGATTACTTAGGTAATCGCTCTTCACTTGATTAGATCATTGCATTAGTGCTTCATTTTACTTTATTTATTTATTTTAAATTGATGGCCTTTGCTAACTAACCAAGGTAAGTACTTAGGAGAAGTGGATTGACAGCACTTTTCTGATAGCATTTGCACAGCATCAGGTTATAATGGCTGGTTTCTAGCTGGCATAGAGACCTTTGAGGCACCAAGGATTTAGCACAATATAGCTGCCTGGAGAAATGAAGGCGAGGCTCATAAAATGATGCCGTGCTTTCCTGTCGTTGCTATAGAATCATTGTTTGTGAAACTACCTTGAAAGAAAATGGCCTTCGGAGGGAGTTGTTTATGATTATTTTATACAAAATGGAATGTTGAAGTGGAATAGAAAAAGATTCGATTTTGTATACCACCTTCCATAGACAATGCACGTGATAAGATGTTACAAATCAGTAATGTATTGTTCCTGTATGTCCCAGGTAGACAAATACAATGGCTATTACGCAGTCAGCAATAAGTTGATGTAGTCTCTGTTGCAAGGAAGGGAAATGTTGGCCACAAAGTACAGTTTGTTTTGTTAAATTTACTGAGGTCTAGAATAGAGAGTGATAGAGTAGGAGTCCTTCCTTCAGTCATTCAGCAAATATTTGGGTGTTTTATTATGTGCCAGACACTTTGTTGGTATATTACCATGGTGAACAAAATAGAGTTCCCAGCCTCACGAACTCCCACGGCAATGGAAAAGACCTATATCAACCAAGCATGACAACCGCGGTAAGTGCTACAAAAGAGATGTATAATGGTATGAAGAGATATGATGGGGGACTGACAAAGGTGGAAAGGTAGGTGAAGGCTGAACAGAGGAACAAGGAAGCTGAGCAGCAGAGGAAGGGGCACAGAAAGCCTTCCATCTAGAGGAAACAGCCTGTGCGATAGTCCTATGTTGGGAGGTAGCTCAGGCAGATGGAGGGGACGGAAAGGAAGCCTGTGTGGGTGGAGGTTAGGGAGCAGGCAGAGTGCCCTCAGAAATGAGCGAGGAGAGCTGGGAACGGGCCAGATCTTCCCGGACCTTGTAAATTCTGTTCAGGACCAAACCCCAAAAGCAACAGGAAGCCACTGACATGTTTTAACTGTAATCAGAAAATCCCAGGAAAGATGATTCAGTGTTGCTGCCTCTGTCCACAATTCAAAATCTCACCCCCTCGTTTTTTTCCAGGAATCATGGCATAATACATATTTTCAAATACTCTCTGCTTTTATTTAAAGTCTCCATTTAATAAATTCAACAGAGACCTGCAGCCGATTGAGCCTGAAACAGAGCTAATTTTTCCTTTTGCTCGGCACATTGATAAAATGTCTAAACAAGATTCTTCTAACACCAAATGTAGTAAATTTTGCAAGATTTTTCATAATAACCAAAGAAATCAAAATGGCTATTTTGTGGGGTTTCCTGCACGATTATTTTACAATTTCTCTAAAGCCATTTCTAAACTGTGGAGAGAGGCTAATGCTTTCCTCTCTTAGGCTGATAGTAAAAGCAAATATTTACAAAACAGGCTGTCCAGGAAAGAAATAGATCCACATATAATCTGTTTTTATTGCAGTATCTGCTGCTCAATTTTATACGCAGTTGCTGGCCAAATGTAATTCGAACCCAAACCCAAAATTTTGTGCCTTTTTGTTGAAGGGAACAGAATATTTTGCTTAAATATGTCAAAGAAACCGTTGAGAGTCATTAAGGGTTTTTGGTTGCGTGGTTTGTTTTTTTGGCAATTTGGAATCTCATTGTGAAACAGTCTACAGAACCATGTGGCAAAACAAGAATTATATTGTTATAAAATCTCAGTACAAGCCTACATCAGAGACATTAGAGTATGCTTTTCCAATGCTGAGTAGGTGGCACAAACATGAATCCTACTGAGAAATAATGAGATGTGTGTACATATGAACCTCTTGTGTATCTTTCTGAAAACATATCCCCAAGAGAAAATGACATAAAACAACTTGCAATTAAACTTTATTTGATGCCAGATGAGAAACAAATGTTTTAGAAACTGTAATTTTTAATGTAATAATTATTTGCTTTGCATGTGCAGACCAGCAGCTTCTTATACCACATCAGTTCCTTAGCCAACATTTATTTCTGAAATAATTCCATAGAGGCTGAGATTTTAATTGCATTTTTTCCTTTATTTATATATTTACTGTGTAAGATTTATTTTTGAGAAATGAATTATTTCAACTTGATTTTAGAAGTCATGGTACGTGTATAATGAAATGCTGGCTTTACAAACATTTCATAAGAAAAAAATAGCACCATTTTTCAATCTATTATATGTAAATAGCTCATAAATTTTTCCAATACTAAACAGTGGTTCCTTTTGGATTTTCAAACAGTATAGCAGTTGTTCCAAGTGCTACAACTACCAGCACCCAATTTTCATGACAAAATTTTTTAAAGATCTCTGCCCAAAGGTAATAGACATACCTTTATAGGGTACCATGCATTGATTGGAAAAAAAGCACAATGATAAGACAACTCTAATCCAGTAATAATTTTAACAGAACGTATGTTTTGCAACCACAAGAGCTCGTGCACACATCTGAAAATCAGCACAAGTGCATTTAAGATATACTAGTTACTCATTCTAAAGGGAATGCTTGGTTCATCTGTGACCACGCAAGCCCCTGCAGTCCCACCAAGGGTCCAAGGCCAGTGGAATGAGAGCCCACTGCAGTATACGATGGAAGAGTTCACAGAATACTTGTAAGTATGAGTGTTAGTAATAAATTATTTGCATAAACATTTATATGTATATAATCATATTTATATCACTTTGCAATTTGAAAATCGTTATATACATGATTTCATTAAATTTTCACAGCAAACCTATGAGATAATTATTGCTGCTGTCATATTAACAATGAGGAGTTGTATTACCTACCTACTCAGGTAGGTAATACAACTTGCCCCAGGTGACTGAGGAAATTATCATTAAACTGAAAATTATTATTTAATAATTATTAAAATCATTATTAAACAGAAATCTGGTCAATTTACTTTTAATGGTTGACTTAAAGTTAACTTATGATGTTACATTTTAGAGTAAGATCACAATGTGACAAAGTCTAACAAACTTGAGAGCATTTTTTTTTAACTTTTCCTACCACATATTTATTTGAAGGAATTTTAAATCAAATATTCTAAAATTAATGTAGCCATCCTAATAACAAGATTTTAATAGAGCTCAAAAGGGTTTTTTTTCAGTCTTTTCCAATCTAAGCCAGTCAAAAGCACCATAATGATCCTTAGAGCCACCTTCAAAAAAGGGAAAAATATACCCATCAAATTTAGATATTGTATAATTAAAGCCAAAGCACGAGTCTATACAAAACTGACTTTATTTCACTTAGCTCATAGTAACGAAGGAGGAAATTACTATCAGGTACAATACCCACCATTTTCAATGACTGTCCTCTCTAAGTTACTCTAAAGACTGAACAATGGGTGATGTGAAATTTGAACACAGTGTCACAGACAGCCTATATAAGAATAAATCATCAGCATGTGTTCATGAAAAGGACTAGGTCATTGTTGATTATCTTCCTAAATGTGTGCTACAAGATGCAATTGTGATGAAATTTAATTTTCTTAAAGAATTTCCTTAAAAATGTTCTTTTGTTTATTTAACAAACATGTATTTATCATCTATTATCAGTATACTTCCAGTGAGGGATGCAAGCTTCATTCAGACATATTGTAGCTTATTGGGATCTTACAATCTAGTAGAAATGATAAGATATATGTCCACCCAGGCAGAAATTTACTGAAAAAAGAGACAGCCATATCAGACCACGAAGGAAAGATAGGATCTAAGTGGCAGATCTGGGGAGAAAACATGTTCCTCACACAGAAAATGTGAGGGGAAAGAAACACAGCCTGCTTAGGCAATGCAAGTAGTCCTCTTGACTGGGCTGCAGGGTGCATGAAAGGAAATTATGAGCCCTGAGTCTGGAGAAGTCCATGTAAACCAGACCTTGAAGGGTCTTGATTGCCAGGTTGTGCGATTTGACTTTATTCAGTAGATAAGAGACACCATTAAAAGTCTCTCTTATAGAGTTCAGAAATATATTAACATGGATACATTATATAGGATGACTAAGGAAAGAGACGTTGAACATGTGAATCCCAGTTGGGGAAGCAAAAGCATATTTGACGAAATCCAGGGAGATTGTGAGAGTAGGAATGGAAAGAAAGGGTCAGATACTGAAGACATTGATCAAAGAACCGGCAGGTCACAGAGACTCTGGATGATGCTGACCGAATGGGAGTGGAGAAGCAAAGCTAGGGAGAAGAAAGAGGCAAGCATGAGTGACCCAGAGAGTGGCGGGGCCATAAAGAGGCTTAGAAGAGACAGAATACAAGGGGACTGAGAGATTGGAAAAAACATGAAGAGTAAGTTTGAGAAATATTTGGCTTGAGATGCAAATCTCCAGACTTGTCATCTAGGAGGAAATGCCCAATAGGCAGTTGGAAATTCAGGTCAAGAGAGTAAGAGAAAGATCAGGCTTGGATATAGGTTTGGAAGCCTTTGACAAGAAATCAGATGGCTAAGGACAAAGGAAAAATATGAATGTGGTTATATGTGGAAATGTTCTCCAAAGTTAAATGTTGTTTTCCAAAGAAAAAACATTCAAAATTTTAGAATTTGTGTGAATGGTTAAGATATAGTGAAATGCTTTTAAAGGCAATTTTCCTGGACTATTTCCATCTTTATAAGTTATGGTTTATTGACAGATATATATGTATACATATATATCTCCTTAACCAATATTTTGATTATTTATTTGTATTTTTATATATTTTTTCCTTTATGTATAAACTAAAAATAAATAACCAATGTAGTGATATATAAATACCATTAAAATAACCCAGAAGGTTTAAGAATTGTGAGGTTAAATTAATGACATTTTGCATGGAAACTCTTGTAGCAAAAGAGATGAGAAGCTGGAAGCAGTTTCTGCAATACATCACTTGACAGGAAGTTAAGTTATCAGAGCGAAGTCTTATAGGTAACAATCTTATAACCATACATGGTGTATGTCCTAGTTACCATACAGATATGAAAGGTCCATTAAGGTTTCTTATCAGCTGGTTATTGGTGTAATTTAGAGAGTTTGATAGCATGAACCTGAACTGCGAAAGCCTCCAGACAATGCCCTGTTATCAGTCATCTAACCTTTGAGTTTAAACAGCCACCATAAGTAGACTTTCTCCTGTTCCTACCAGAGGACATCGTCTTCCTAAACCATTTAGCTGAATCTACTAATTTAATTCACTTCTAATTTTTTTTCCTTAACCGTAACACCTAAAAATCTTATCAGGCTTCTAGGGTTAAAACAATACAGTGTAATATTATTGGTCTATAACTAAATAGTCTTTGTATAACTTGTTTCAATATACAGCAATGATGCGATACAATGATCATAGTCTCTATAATAATCTCTCATATTTTTAAACTGATCACATTTATCCTTGAGTCCTCTTACAGGGGTTTTCACAAATGCTCGTGTTTTCATATGCTTAGTTTCCACCACTCAGATATCTTCAGACAATGCTGAATAAAATATTGTATGATTTTCCAACTCATTGCTTACTAAGATTTAAGATGAAATATTTGGATATTTACTAGGTAGCCAGAAATCAGGGATAACTTCTCAGAGACTGTGGCAAGGACAGAGAGCTCCACACCAAATCAGTAGAGGGAAGAGAGCCAAAAGCCGTATGGGAAAAGTAAGGCGAACACAAAACAAAACAAAAAACTAGAAGGGAGTTCAAAAGGATTTTTAAACAATAATATCAGAGAAAGAAGTAAGGCACTCAGAGGTCAGTTTGATGGAAGGTGAATATTCCAGTTAGAGGGCATGGAATCAGGGAAACTGAGAGTACCTAGAATGTTGTCTACATTAGTAGCTATTCTTATGAACCAGCAGGACTCTATGGCATAGGTGGGCTTCCCAAGATTAAAAACGCAGGTACAGAATGACTAAAACAGAAAGGCTAATTTCCCATCTAAACTAATGACAATTCTCAGCTGAAACTCAAATTACTAATTCTATTTACAAATTCTAATCCATTGAGTGAGCTTGTATCCTGCTATTAAATTTATAATTGTTTTATATAAATATTAACTCCTTTTATCCAGGCTATACCACTCTAGGAGAAATCTAAGGGAAGGATTATTGTTGTTGTAAAGAAATTGAATTCTTACTCTGATTTATCTGGAATTTAACCCTCACTGGATCTTTTAATATGAAATTTTTATTCTTTTCTGAGTAAGGAGCAATAAAATCATCGTTATCATTGTTGTCACCATCATCATCACCATCATGATCTCATCATCTCCACTGCTCCCTCTCTGCTAGCACCATACCATCCAAATGTTAAGTTGGCCTCTCCTAAGTGTGTCATCATGGTTTGAGAAAGAGGAGCAGAGGCCCTGCACAGTTCTATCCTACGCTCTCCAAGGCTGGACTTAGTGCAAAATCCCCCATTTCATGGCTACTTTTTCTGTCTCTGGGATGGCTTTTAGCAGCAATCCTTGACAAAGGCACCGCCAATGGATGGGTCTTCAGGAAACACTAGCAACTTCTAGAGCCTTTTTGCAAAGGTCTCTATCTGACTCATTTTTTATAGCACCCTTGAACCTTTTTTAACTGACTGGAAAATAGACATCATATTGCTTTCAGCAATTACAAGTAACAATTCCCAAACTCTGTTCCTAATGGTCTCTCTGTCTCTCTCTCTCTCTCTCTCTCTCTGTCTCTCACACACACAGACACACACACACACAGACACAGAGTTAAAAGTATTGATGCCTCTACATTCATTTTATACATGAATTTAATATAATAAATGTATAAACAACTACAATTGTCATGTAATTCTCTGCTTTTAAGAAATGTGCACCAAGTTACCCAGAAGTCACAAGAGTGGTGACCCTATAACTTTTAGTCTACACACTGATGCAGTAGTTACCACTCAATACTCAGGTTGACATGTGTTGTCTATTTGTGGATCATTGGTTTACAGTAGCATTTTGCAATTGTAAAATACTGTATATTTTTAATAATATTTGTGATATATTAAAATTTTATACTAAATGATCTCATTTGCCTAGAATTATAATTGAAATGGGAGAGTATTAAACAAAAGAAGAGTTATATGGTTTGAAAATTGTGTTCAAATAAAACATATAAACTAGTAAAAAAATCAGAATATTTCAAAATTAAGATGATTAATCTCAGTTTTTCATTTTTCAGACAGACAAATAGTGATTCTTGGACATATATGCTGCGAAACATACAATTCCTATTCTTTTTCTTTTGCTACAACAGTATCTATTTAAAATATAATTTCATATTATAAAGCAATACTAAGTGAATGTGCTACAAAAAGGTTTTTTAATGTACTGTACTAATAAAACGTTTTTGTATCTTATGTAAGCTTGAAATAGGTTTCTTGTTATTAATAAAATAAAACAAATTCTCTGATTTGTAGTGCTGCAAAGTTAAAGCACATATATGAATAAGGTTTGGTCATCTTTTGCAGCTTTTAAAAGATACAATACTATGTTTGAGTTCTTCTTTGATCAAGATATACAATGTATCCTATGATGTTCTGCTGGTGTTCTATTAATACATGTAAGGACATACTCAAAGTCCTAGAGTTCCCCAAAATATCTATGCAAATTAAATTGTAATAAATATTTCTAAATACATTCACTCTATAGATGTTTCCCAGAATAATGAATCATTGGACATACTTACTTTCAGTTTTTAAATATTTTCTGCACACAGAATAATGTTATTCCAGCTTTTCCAGCTTTCTTTTATATTTTACCATTTAATATTTAGAGACTTTGAGGCCATTGTATTGGAAAAATGTGTGTGTGTGTGTGTGTGTGTGTGTGTTCTTCCTAATTCCCCTCTATGAAGTTGACACTACATTTTTAACTTGAGACATCTTCTTTTCTTGTAAAAATTTACAATCAGCAAACTAATTACTGTGCTACCTATAGCATTCGCCTTGGCTTTCTTTCTTTTTTTATGTATCTTCCCCCTTCCTAGGCCTACAGATATTTTTCTTCATCTACCATGATTACTGATTTAGATCCAGAACATATCCAAAAGAATTTGCCATCAATACACTTCACATGCACATTTTTCCTTTATCTAAAATGTCATTCTTGTAAGTCTCCATAGTGCACAAGGTGTTACCTAGAAAAGGATTTTACTCAAATCATCCAAAGCCTTGTTCATTTATCAAACCACTGTCCACACTTCACAAAATGAATAGCAAATGGCTCCCATTCATTTTGAACTGATAACTTGGACTAAAAGTCATACACATCAATGCTAAAAGGCACGGAAAATTCCCACACTCTACAACCAAATCCTGACCTGGGAGATTTGTTCTAATGTTCACAGGAAGCCGTAAATTGTAGAATACATTCTGCCCTGTTGACTCATATTTTTTAATAGAATAATGTAAGACTTGCACAGCTCTATTTTCCCAAAAGCTTCTTAAGGATGCATAAGGCATCTAAAATCCTTAACAAAGAAAATACATCTTCCCCTGATATGAAAGGCATAGTGCCACCAGGTATTGGTAGCTATATTTTGCAGAGAGTAGGAGAAAATGAGAGAGAGAGAGAGAGAGAGAGAGAGAGAGAGACAGAAATATGATATATAGATTGGAGAAAGTTGATAAACTGTGTAGTTGCAATAACTTGCCTGAGGGTTTTATATTTTATTTTGACAACTTTCCTCCAAATATATATCAGAGTAAATTTCCCCAAGAATACATACTGCCCCAGAATATCCTCAAGATAAAACCCTAGCTATATCTTTGGAGAAAACAGGAGGGATATACACATACAAAAAGAGTTGGTTGTTTGTACAATCAAGAAGTTAGTCACAAATACTATCCAGTTCCCTTGCTAAAAACCTTGAGATCTTCTCTTTTCCCTACTTGCAACCCCTACCCTATAAGTGGTAGTTAAATATTTGTATCTATCACCATCATTTCACTTTTAATGTTTCATTTCTTTTCTCTCCATCTTCCCTGGTAAAGACCCTCCTCATCTTTCATAACTCCTAACAAAATTCCATTATCAGCCTCTACCCATCTTCTCCACTGATACAGGAGTGATTTTCCTAAGACAAAATTCTGATCATGTCACTACAAGTTAAATTCTCCAGTGCTTTCCACTGGCCTATAAGACCAATATCAATCTCCTCAGAAGGAGGAACAACACCCTTAGCAATCCAGCTTTGGTATCTTTTCAAATTCACATCTCCCCACACTCTGCCCCTGCCACAACCCCTTCCCTTCCTATTCTGGAAATGCACAATACGCTTTTCTACTTTGTCTTTTGCCTGAAATACGCTTACATCCCTCAAAATTGCTCTTCTTAATAAATTACTTCTTTGTTCATATCCCCACTATCATATTTATTGAATTGCATATGACTAATTATTTCCCCTCATGAGGAATAGTTCTTTAAAGTTACAAAGTCTGTCTAAATCATCTTCAGATCATATTGCTTATGAATTTCTTGGTACACAGTAAATGTTCAATAAAAGTTTATTTAATAAACAGAAAATGAAACCTATGCTTGAGAACTATGTTGTTTTTATGCATAAGAAAACCAGTTTTTGAAATTCTCATTCTCTTCTCCTTCTTTACCCCAACTCTCTCTCCACCTTTCCTGAAACATGGTCCCAAGAAATATGTCCCACTATCACTGAGCTTTAACTCAGCCACCATGGCTGGCTGGATACTACCCTGAAAGTTCCAAAGTAGTCCTCAGTTTCCTTTATTTTGCCCTGAGATTCCTTTCACTATAAAGATATAAACTGTACATTGATTAAGTATTTTTGTCATCTCACATTGGTATTTAAATTTTCCTTCTAAACAAAGAAAGAATCTTTTTTTTTCCCCACAATGGTATTGATCCATAAGCTAAAAAGTGATCATTTGTATAATAGATAGGCACCAATCTCCAAAGAACCTCCATGATAGAATCACTCGAGTTTAAGAAAATGTTAAGACGCTTTTAAAAAGATCTATTTGGCAAGCTTTTTAATTGCAATAAAACAATTAAACAATATAATAACCATTAGAATACACCCATGCAATAATCAGGTTTGAGATAATTTAATTTTAATGACTTTCACAGTTGGAGAGGCAGCCAAAGTGGCTTTGACTTTGACAATTTTACTTATTTTAAGTATCAGGAGTCATATCAATTGATCAATAGCCTAACAGTTTTAGATGTCTTGAATTGTTCTACGCATAATCCAATTAGCCTGACTATAAAGAGACCATTTCCACTCGTCAGCTGTAATATATACAAAGATAATTATTACCATGCAATTCATTCCATTTGAGGTATTAGGCCCATTCTTCATTTTTTAAGAGAAGCACCACATTTACTTCCTTTGTCTTAAAGCAAAACCATCACCTTCTTTTGCCAGATGATTTTGTTTTCAACTCAGGAAGACTTTCACTTCAATAACAAACAGCATCATCAGTCACCATGATAACTCACTTTACCTCATTTACCTGGGTAAGGGATTGGTCAGATATTCTGTAGCCAGTGTATTGCAAAGTCTTCTGCAAATTCATTTCCTTTCTTATGAGATAATATCTGCTCAATCTGTTTAAGGTCAGAGGTTGAATTCTTTCATTTCTTGTTTCAGTCATTTTAAACTATGCATATTGTGGTCTTTACTATGTATTATAGTTTCACAAACACCAAGCCACTTTTCAGTTTTTAGAAAATGTTCCTCTTTCACAGATAGGGTGGAAATGCCTATAAATGTGAATACTTAAAGAGCCGATTGAAAAACTGCAGAAGGTTTTCGTTTGAAGTCTTCATTTTCTCAGAAGCTTAGAGCACTTTGTACCTCACAAATTCTGAAACGTAGTCATTCGAGTTAATTAATGGCCACGGCTGGCTAGCTTCCAGGGTCTGTGTACCCTCCTGCCCTCCCTGGTCCCTACCCCCCAAGCTGACTGCGGTAAAGGCAACCACAAGATGTTATCCACCCCCAGGCTCCACACCCTTCCACCACTCGCAGTTAAAACTATGATCAGCAAACTAAAATTACCATGAGGCTTTTCTTCCTTTTTTTTTTCCTTTTGACATATAAAATTGGGCAAATTTGCGTATGCATAAGAGAAAAACAAACTCCCTTTTTTTTCTGGTTCATATAGAGCTATACGCGTTTATAATTCTGCCTTCTTTAGTATGATTGGATTGAAAATGAGATTGAAAAAAAAATAGAAAAAGTTAGCTGACTGCTGTGGCCCATGCCTGCAGTCCCAGCTACTTGGCGGGTTGCAGCAGGAGCATCGCTTGAGCCCAGGAGTTTGAGGTTGCTGTGAGCTAGGCTGATGCCACTGCATTCTAGCCCCGGTGACAGAAGGAGACCCTCTCTCTCAAAAAAATAAATAAATAAATAAGATTGACTAGCTGATATGTCGTTTCCCTCATAATGCTGTACTAAATTATTGGGATTATACATAACAGTCACAAGTATAATAAGTTTAAGTTTCTGGAAGCATTTCTTACTAGCTCTCATTTTCCGCATCTAAAAGGAAGTAGACTGTCTTCTAAGGATAGATTCCAAAAATTTTCTGTAAAAGTTGTATTGGTCATGTCACTGTCCTTTCTCCTTAACATATTATAGAATGAGTTTAATTGAACTCTAAATTAAGTTAAATGCCAGGATTAAATCGTCTTACAAAACAAAACTTACAAATAAATTTGGAATTGGAGACCATCCAAGATAAAATACGAAATATCTTAGGTTAAAAATCAATGGAAGATGTTTTAGTAAACCTTTCTGTGCTCTGTTCATTAAGGAACATATACACTTCGGAGAGATTTATAAATCAGAGGTATAACTGAAACAAACAGTTACATGGCATAATTCTGCTTTATAAAAGTTGAATAATGGTATTATGATATTTTACTATGAAGAATAGTATTTTTTATGAAAGGGTAGAATATTTCTCTATTTATGTAAATAAATATGAATAATACAAATATTGAGTAACTGGCCAAGATGAATACATCATAAGAGCTGTGCTCCTACAACAGTAACATAGGGCTGTGTCCCGATGTGGCTCAAAACAAATTAAATCTTTTCTTCTTTTATTTACCTCAAATTTTATGTTTTAGTTATTAGTTCCTGTCATATATAGGAGAATTTCCAGCAAAACAAAAAGATAGTTAATGAATAATTTAGCTATAAAGCCTTATTTTTCACATCCATTCTATAGAAAACCAATAAGAAAAGAACAATATATTTTGGTCCAAGCAGTTTAGAAAAGTGTGGGATTAAAAGCATTTGCCTGTTTTCTGTCAAGCCTAAATATATTACTTTACATAGCGTAGTGTGATTTCCAAGTCAATGATTGCAGTCTTTTTCTTTGCCCAGAATGAATTAAAGGTAGCTGTGTACATACTGACCGATTCAAAATTGTTAGTTCATTGTCTTTTTCCAAAACCAAATGTCATATTGAAAATTTTATTAGAAGGTAAAAAAGACAAGCCATGAATCCTTGTGAAAACCTAACATACGTTCTTGTACATAAGTCACACACCTCAGGTGCAAATAATTCAGCAAAATTGATGCATTTTGTGATTCTTCTTTCATAGTTACCTTTGGAAAATCTGTATAAAGGAGAATATATAGATTTTAAAAAGGAACTTGAATAATCCATTTGGAAGAATAAATTATACTCAATGATCAAATAAAACAAGTGATAAAAAAGAGTTGAAATAGTGAAATCAATGATCCACTGTAGAGAGCACTTTATAGATCTATTCTCCTAAGGTGCTCACATGTTCTCCCAGTGGCTCCAAACAATTGCAACACAAAGACCAAGGCTATAACAGTTGGGCCCCTAAGGCCAAGCCTATCTCACAAGGCTAACATGGTAGAAAAGCAAACTCCAAAGATCTTGTTGTGTTTTTTCCCCTAACTTATAATCCTGAGATTTTATTAAACAAAAGACCACTTAAAATTCTAGTCAATATTTAATTTTATTTTAAAGAACTGTATTTGGCATAGTTTTACTAGTATTTTGTCTTAAAATTAGTTTTATATTTGGCAATAAACCTCATTCCCTTGGTTTGCTTCCTTTTCCTTACTAGTCTATAATAGTGATGGCCTCTTTCCATCACTACAGTTGCTGATCATATTTCATGTGTTAATTCTAAGAAAAGTATCTATCTGTTCCAGCTCTATTATTTTTCTTATTTCAGCTTGATTTGTGCAGCAGTGTTTTCAGTTACATACACACACACAAAACTCATAAATAACTTCTTACACTACCTCCATAATATCAAAAATTGCCTGATAAAATTAAAACCCAGTTATTAACCCCAAATCTCCATTTCTAGCTTCCTAAATCAAATATTTTCTTAAAGCAATTAAAGGTTTCAGTTTACTGTATTTCTTTACTCTTTCTCTGGTAGGTATTTATATGATGATAAGATGGTGACATGGTGACCAGCCAGAAGGTAGCGGCTTGATTCCACAAATTGGATACCATTCTCTAAACAATCAATAGTTGATTTCATATGCAAATGTTTTCTATATAATTCTACAAGTTGGTAATAAGAATTTAGAAAGAGTGAAAAACAAGTAAAATAGTTACTACTGGAGAAAAATCACTTGTTAATTTTTCAAGTCACTAACTTTTTAATACCAATTCCTTTATAGGACTTACTGAAAATTTTTGCACCAGTTAATAGATTTGTAATTTATATCATAATACCAAAATTATTGATGAACATGTTAAACTGAAATTTCATCATGCCATAATATATGTTTATAGATTTTGTTTTCAGAAGAGGTTAAAATATATTTTAAAAACATGGCCTCATCTAAGGCTCAATTATGTAGAGCATATAATAGCTAATTTTTTTCCCACTGTTATTCCATCACGCATTGATTTCAGATCCACAATGTATTTTTTAATACTTATCTAACCAAGTCATAACACTGTAAATGCCGAGTATAACCCCACATTCCTAGAAAACATTGTTCAAGGATCACTATCTCGACAAAATCCATTAGTACACTATCTACTTATCAATTTTTTATAAAACAATCAATATTTTCTCATGCTCAATGTTTCATATTTTATACAGTTAAAAGTATTTTGTTAGAACCAAAAGAACTCTCTTAAATTCCAACAATGAATGTTAACAATTACTTGTAGGAAGGACCAATTTAACCCTCCAGCATCCTCTATTAAAAAAAAAATTCATACCATCTAGGCTTCTAGGTTGAATTAAAACCCAATTGTAGTGCAATTGTGGAAAAGTTATAAAGGGCGTCTATTAAGACAAAGAAATTTGAATATTGCTGGAACTAAATGATCGTCTATCAACTTTTTGATACACGTTAGAAATATTCATCATTCCAACTTGACTATGTTTCATTAGTATCAATGAATTGTATACATATTCTGAGATTTTAAAATATAAAATTTAGAAATATCATTATCATACCTCAATATTTTTCAAAAATTATATTTAAAATATAAAGAATAAGAAAAGAAATAAAGAAAACTCTTCATGAGACATTTTATGTGTGTACTTCTTGTGATGCTCAAGAACTAATTGTTCTCAAATTACTATTTTTATAATGTTAAATTAGGTATTGTTTTTCCTTTCATAGCAATCAGATACTTTCATTGAGAAAATACTGATAACACAGCAACTGACCATAAAAACAAATTTAGACCTTTTTGGAATAAGACAGTATGTATGAATGAATAAAGTCAGAATCTTACAACTGCAAGCTCAAAGCAAGTAATAAACAATCAAAAATAGTTCCCATTGGAAAGGCTCTAATGCTTCCCATTTCTATTGCTGCATATCCAAGAAATATAATACAACCATTCTAAGTTGGCGTATGAGCTTATGTACTGCATATATAGTCATTAGGCACCTCCTTTTGAGTATTAGTAGGGGGTTAAGCTGCCTAAAGATATATTACTTAGATGTTCTGAATCTAAGTAAAGGTAAGAGCAAAATGTCCTTTAATAATAGAATCACTTTCTGTGCACATGCATTTTTCTGGACTATGTATAAACTATGAAATTATATGACTGCTGTGGCAGTTTCCAAACATTAAACATAACTGTTTGTCCCTGTCGCTTTCCTTTTTGAAAGGCAAACACAAAATCATTGCAATCAAAAAGCAAAATCTGCTCTATTTTGGTGATTCTTGTTTCAGTGTTAAATTTATTAACATAGAGCATTTAGCACGTAAATTGTGCTCACTTTTGTCAGAAAATAGCTATATTCTGCTTTAAATAACAAAAGAATGTCCATTTAAAGAATTATGTCAAACTAGACATAATAAAAAAACATTTTAAAATTTATTGGTAGAAGGGATTCCATACCAAAAGCAACAAATGAACAGAAGTCTGTTTCTCCAACGGTGTGAACACACAAGTGCCATTAACACTGAAGCGAGCTGTACCCCCAGCCTTGAGAACTCAATAGGCCTGCCTTCTCAATAAATGCTTTCCTTTTAATGTCATTCATATCCAGAAATTACCAATGTACCTTGATACAAGGACTCATTTGTTTTGCAATCTGGCGTGATATGAAATTGTTCCAAGACAGTCTATCATTTAATATTTGGTACATATTTTTTAACAAGACACTTGTGTTTATGTGGAAGGAACAGAGCAAGATGCTGGGTTCTTAGGAATGAAGGCTTAAAGAATCCTAGGAGACAATACTTTAAAATTATATAGACCAGAATCAATAAAATTATATCAAAATATAAAATAATAGCAGACCAAAAAATCAGTGAACACATTTCATTTATGAAATGTGTGGTTCATCATACCCATTTGTTGTAATGCTTCTTCCTAGGCATAGAAAAGGAAAGTATATTGCTATTCAGAAATTGAATTTTAGAAAGAGCAATGAGAATGAATACCTTTCTACTGTACATTATGGATTACATATTTAATTACTTAAGGTATAAATAATTTAAACTTGAATTGGACATGAACTTTTCATTTCCTAGAAGAATTTTGAGATACATACCTAAGGGAAGTTTGACCCTTGAGTTAATCCATTTCTCTAAAATTCCATGTAGCAGAAGCCGGTTTAGATCTAGAAAGAGTCACTGGGCTGTCAGTCCTACCCACGTTCTCAGTGTAGGTAGCTTCTCTGATTAGAGGTTCTTAATTAGAAAGCTCACTAATAGATATGGATTCCTTAGTCTTCTCAAAGTGAAAAGTAATTTTCCACCAGGCGTTCAAGGCAGAATGCTAAGCATATCTTCCAAAAAAGTAAAGGTTATTACACAGAATAGCCAAAAATGTTTTTATTTACTTCTTGCTACCAAACTCCTACAAGACATTAGGACTCAGTTACAATTTATAGCTCCCTTGTCAACTTTCTTTGTTTGTGATCATGTTAGTCACTGTACTGCTCAAAGATACAGCTCATTTGGTCAGACAAAAACATCCTGAAAAGTTTTTAAAAACATGACTCCAGTTTAAGGTTTGCTCAAAGTGCAGATGAAATTGGTTAAAGTGCTGCTTAAGCAAATATGACAAAGGGAAGGGCACATGTTAATGGATTTCTTCAATTCTTTCTTTATCCCTTTTCGATGGGAAAAATAAGAAAGGAGAGCTCTGAACAAACATTTAGCAGCACTGAGAGTAACAACTCACTTGATTCAATGGAGGTGTTGCATCTGGTTCAGAGCTGGACATTTGTGGCTTGAATGATTCACCAAAATATACCTGCTCTGAGAGGAGAAATGCAACCTCTGTGTGAGACTTTTCAACATTTTCTTTACAAGACAGATCTCTTCTAAGCTTCTGCCCAATTTTTTCTGTAATTTTTCTTCTTTTTCTACCCTCAAAAATCAGTATAAGGAAACCACAGTCATTGAAGTCAAAGATACCCTGCAAGGATCATATTAAAAAGTCACTGAAAATCATATGAAAAATGGTCTGTATCCAGACCTCCTAGGATAGACTCTCGGCTCTACCAGTGACCCCAGGAAAGTTACATAACCTTCAGTTTCTTCTGCTGGAAATGGGCGTGATACTAGTCCTTGGATGATGAAACGGGTCGGTACATATAAAGAATTTGGAACACAGCCTGGCATATAGTAGTAACTATATAAATGGTTATTATCATCATCAAATATTTTTTCTTAGAAGCCAAATTAAGTGATAGACATGAGTATATAATAAATTGTTACACAATTTACTTGGGCAATAATCATACAACATTTCACAGTTACCCTATTTTTAAATAGCTTTTTTCTGTTTCACATACTTTGGGGCATCCAAAAGATGAGCAAATATCTACAAGACCAAGCAATGTTAATACTTTAAACAGTGTATTAAACAATGTTGAACACCTTCTGAAGATTTGGATCACAGTTGTTATGGCCATTTGATTTATCTCAGTACCATTTTGTTCCTGCGGATTAAATAACATTTTTTGTGAAGGAACTTTCACTAGCGTTTAAAAGTCAGAGAGATTGGGAATAAGAAAAAAAAAAACAGACACTGTTTGTCCTTAGAGATAATTTAAATAAACAAGTTGGCCTGATAGACATGTCTGATTTTATTTTATTGTGAACATAAGTGTCAGTAAAATTCACAACTTGCTTTAAGACAGTTTATAGCTGAGAGTTCCTTGAAATCCAGCTTTGACATTTGTTGAAATTGTCAGCACTTAAGTAGCCTTTAGGAGTTTGTTTAAGGATGTCATTCTAGGAAGACACTCTAAAACATACGATGAAGACCTGCTGGGGTAAAGAAGGAGGAGCTCATGTACCCTGGTGAGGGACACTGCATAAGAACTGTCCCCAGTCAATCTTCAAAACTCCTTACGGTCTCCAGGAAGAGATGATTTAAATATTCTGTTGTGTGGGGCCATTTTTAATTTTCTTGTGCTCTCTTTTATAAGATATGCAAATTAATTACAGCCATCTCCAGCTCTGACTTAAATGAGTTTCAAAATTGAAACAGAACATGGTGCAGGAAAGAGATTGGTAGAGAGAATTCTTTGCTTGCAAACGTTTTCCACATCGTTCAGCTCTAGAAGGGAAAGGGTGGTGGTGACAGGAGGAATGCAGTATACATTTATGTGTTTAGAAGAATTCTCACGCCCTGTCCTTTTCTTTGCTCTTTTTCCTTTAAAAAAAATGACTAGGAAATTTTATCTACCTTCCACTATGGTCTAGAGGATTTATAGTTTTATTGCTATCTGAAAGAGTAGATAGAGAAAGTGTAGGTGGGCTTTATTTTTGATTTTTTAGAACTATTCTGAGTAGTTTTTTAGAAATTAGTATTATTTTTGTCTCTTTCCCTTCCATTCATACCATTTAATTAAAAGCCACTAGTGATCAAGAAATCAACAGGTCCCTTCGAGTTTTAAATATGATGTTACTTGCTTTGCATATCTTATACAAACCCATGGTATTGCTTAAGCAAAGCCCTATATAAACACAGTTATTCAAAACTACACTTGAAATATCATCTGGCCAAAAACACTGGCAGAATTGAATTGTTATTGTCATAGTACTGCTCTCCATCCTAGTTTACAGATACCTGTCTAATAAATTTGAATATACAAGTCCTATATGCTCCACTGTTCAAAGTATCCTCAATGAAATTTAAGCTGAAGAGAAGTATCTGAATTCTTTCTTTTTTTTTTTTTTTGAGACAGAGTCTCACTGTGTTGCCCTGGCTAGAGTGAGTGCCGTGGCATCAGCCTAGCTCACAGCAACCTCAAACTCCTGGGCTCAAGTGATCCTACTGTCTCAGCCTCCCGAGTAGCTGGGACTACAGGCATGCGCCACCATGCCCGGCTGATTTTTTCTATATATTTTTAGTTGTCCAATTAATTTCTTTCTAATTTTTAGTAGAGACGGGGTCTCGCTCTTGTTCAAGCTGGTTTCGAACTCCTGAGCTCAAACAATCTGCCCGCCTCGGCCTCCCAGAGAGTTAGGATTACAGGCGTGTGCCACCGTGACCGGCCAAAAAGAAACATTTAAGTAGAAAATTTCTTTTCTGCCTCTTCACATGGTTGTGTAAGGACATAGCACCTAGGGCCACAGCAGTCACCTGTTCCATCAGGAAACAAACCGAGGGTGGAAGAACGGA
>CAUYSK010089421.1:0-11543 GCA_963575035.1 Avahi laniger
TGCCCATCCCAGACAGTGCACACAGCACCCATTAGGTGTGTATATACCCATCCTCTCCTCCCCTTCCCACCTGCCCGACACATGATGAATGTTACTACTATATGTGCACTTAAGTGTTGGTCAGTTAAATCAGTTAATACCAATTGGATGGTGAGTACATAGGGTGTTTGTTTTTCCATTCTTGTGATACTTCACTTAGTAGAATGGGTTCCAGCTCTATTCAGGATAATACAAGAGGTGCTATATCACCATTGTTTTTTGTGGCTGAATAGAACTCCATGGTATACGTATACCACATTTTATTAATCCACTCATGTATGGATGGACACTTGGGTTGTTTCCACATCTTTGTAATTGTGAATTGTGCTTCTATAAACATTCTAGTGTAGATGTTCTTTTTATAGAATGTCTTTTGTTCCTTTGAGTAGGTACCCAGTAATGGGATTGCTGAGTCAAATGGTAATTCTACCTGTAGCTCTTTGAGGTATCTCCATATTACTTTCCACAGAGGTCGTGCTAGTTTGCAGCCCCACCAGCAGTATATGAGTGTTCCTATCTCTCCACATCCATGTCAACATTTATTGTTTTGAAACTTTTTGATAAAGGCCATTCTCACTGGAGATAAGTGACATCTCATTGTGGTTTTGATTTGCATTTCCCTGATGATTGGAGATAAAATGGATAGTCTTTATGCACCTGAAAATTACATTCTGTTACTTCTTTAATGGCAAAAGATACATATATTGCCTTGACTAGGCTGCCTTTGTGTAGATTTATGAAAAAATTGTCAACTCTAAAAGGTTGAATCTTGATATGTCTGTCTTACAAACCTGTACAGTTCTTTGATCTTCAGATTGAATCACTAAGGTAAGCTGTTCATGAGCTAAAACAGCAGGCATCATTTCTCCATCTGCTGCACAGCACTCCAGAGAAAAGAAAGTAAAAGGCCCAAAAAAGTAAAAGGCAGGAAGAGAAAGAACATTTCTCTGTTTGTTTTTTTAACTTAAATGCCAGGAGCAAATCAAGCCCAAGAGTCTAGCTGCTAAGGGAAAAGGTAGAATCCATCAGCATTTCCATGAGAAACAGTGAGTCAGTTGCCCGGACACAGGAAGATGCCCTTGTAGGAGACAGAGGGAAAATAAAATTAAGTACAAAACAGTTCTAAATTGAATTAATGCTAAAAACCTAAAACAATAAGTTAATCATTAAGAAGACTTCTTTTTAAGGGCTCTCTCTCCCTTGCTTTGCTGCAAAATCATTCTTTCTGCAAGTGAACCAAGAAAATATGTCCCAAAACAGTGAGAAAGCATTATATTCAATTTCATGCGATGTGAACACACTACTTGACGTTTGGTTCCTCGACCAGGTCATTACACTATGCAAAGTAAGAAGTGAAATCCTGGGTGTCCTATGCCCAAATTAAAAAGAAATCAGCATGCTGACTCCTTAACCAAGGTTGACAAGCTCTCCTGACTGAAAGCTGTGGCCATTAAAACTGCAACTGTCTATTATTATCCCTTCTCTGTGTTATTATTCTATTCTTAGCTGGCAGAGTTACTCTATCAGCATGAAAGCATCAGTCAAACTTCTGATTGACCCCCACAAGAGCATTGATTAATATGGACACAAGAGGCGTTCTGTTAAAACTGCAGGATCTTCCTCCAAACAGCTCAAGCACACAAAGCCAAACTTGCTACTGTGGTAACCAGAACACACAGCTTGTTATTTTTAATTACATCCCCTCCGTAGTTAAGTCTTTCCTTTGGAACAGTGGATTATTATTTAGCAACTTTTGAACAAGAGAGGTGGGCACACCATCCAGCAGGGAGCCAAGAGGGTTCTTGATGCCTCCTATGTTAGACTTGCTAATCAATTCACTGTAGCTAAAATGAAAGCCAGGGTACTCAGTGGGTATGAGGATCTTAATTTTAGGCAAACAACATTACCCATGCAATACAATATATCACAAATTTAAATGCACAGATGTTGAAAAATACATTTCAAATCCTATGGACTCCTAAAAACTTTACAACTGAAAATGAATTCTAAATATTTTTGACGTGTCGTTGCTGGACATTTGGAGAGCATTGGTGCCTTTATTATTTGTTTGTTTTTAATGTTAATATTGTGTAGATTTAGAGCAGTGGTTCCCAACTAGGTGTCAATTTTATCTCTCAGAGAATAGTTCACAATGTCTGGACACTTATGTTTGTCACACTGGAGGAAGAAGGAGGAGTGTCACTGACATATAGTTAAATAGCATTAATAAAATTTCTCATGAAAATTAGCAGTCCTCTGCACTGCTTTTTCCCCTCTTGAGTTTCCCTTCACAAACATTTCATTATTTCATCTGGCTACACTTCATTTTTAAAGAATATGCTTACATCAAGAATTCTTATTTAAGCAAGTTTAGATATTGACACTTTATTTTGTAATGAGAGGATTTAGCACTCTTTCCACCACCTCACCCCATAACTTCACTCTCTAATTTTACCTTTTTAATTCTGTTCTCCATTTCTTTCTGGAAGAGTTTTCTAACATTATTTTCAACCCTTTTACTGAACTTTAATTTCAACTGTTGTACTTTAATTTTTATTTCCAAAGGTTTTTTTCTTTATCTCCATCTCCCTTCTCTTATTGTTGCTTTTTTTAGTAGCAACATGTTTTTTTTTCTTGGATAAAATATGTCCTCACATTTCTCTAAGATTATAAACTATGTCCTTTTTGAAATTTTCTTTGCCTCGTTTCTTTCTTTCTGTTTCCTTTGAGATCTGTTTTTTGTTTGTCAATCTTTTTAATATGGGAACATTTACTTAAATATCTGATGATCTTTTACTCTTCATTTATGCTTCAAAGTGAGAAACTAAAAGGCTATGGGTAGGGCTTGCCCACTGGGGATTTCACAGAGGACAATCTGGTGGCAATTTGCCATATTGATGGTAGTGCCAGCTGCCAATATCTGTATTAGTCAGGTGAGGCTATGCCTAACAACAACAACAACAATAAAATGCAGTGGTTCAACATACTGGGGCTATGTGTCCACTATAAGTCAAGGTGGCTTTGTAGGCAGCTGTACTTCTCAAGGTAGCTCAGCCATCTAGGCTGCTTCCAGATTGTAGTTCTTTCATTCTGATACACAGCTTCCATGGTCATTATTGAATAGTGACTATACCACTTCCCTTCATAGTCCATTGGCCAGAAACAGGTACATAACTCCATCTAATTGCAAGGGGGTGGGAGGACCATATAAATATTCAGTCCCTCCATTGGCCTGACTCACACCTTTAAAAAGGATAAAGCATGCATAAATGGGGTTTTAAATATCAGGAGAATTTAGAACAATCGATAGGAATATATGTCTTTTCTCCCATCTAATTTGATATATTTTCTCCTTTTGACCTTCTTAAGAGTTGGAATTTCTCAGCAGAGGGGAGAAAGGAAAAAAAAAATACATTTCTGTTTCTTTTCATCTTTGTTTGAATCTCCATGCATGGAATTATCTTTAGAAATCCAAATCAATACAGATGTGTGATTAATGTGACTATGACCATCAAATGGATTGTTAAGGAAAGGGAAAGAGAAATTTTTTAAAGTTTTCAAACATACTTTTTAAAACTCAATTACAAAATTCACTACATTTAAGATGGAGGAGCAGACATCTCATCCAATTATCTGTTTCTTCTTAACAAACCACCCTATCCCAAACTTAGTGGCCTAAACAATAATCTTTATATAATGTTTAGAGATCTATGGGTCAGGAATTCAGGAGGAACACAACTGGTCTCTGTTCCTTGATGCCTGGGGCCTCATCTAGGAAGACTTCAAACCTGGAGCTAAGATCATCTGAAGGCTCATTCACTCACATATGCTGGCTATTGCCTAAGACTGGATTTTCTATGTGTGGCTTCTCCAAGTATCTGTATGGGCTTCCTCACAGCCAGATTCCAAAACAATAGGACAGAAGAGTGTTGTATTTTTATGAGCTAGCTTCAGAGTTATCAAGCCTCACTTCTGCCATACTCTATGGGTTGAGGCAGTCACAAAGGGCAACCCACTTTCAAAGGCAGGAGACATAAACTCCATCTCTTGATAGGGAAGTACCAAGGATCTAGTAAAGCATATGAGATGAGAGATGTTGACTAAGATCAAGAAGCAAGGGTTTACCATTATGGTCCCACCTGACAACTCATATAAGAACTTTACTAATGAACAGATTTCATTATCATATATATAGTCTCATCATGTCCTGCTGAATGGAATATCTGAAGGTCTAGCTGTCTAAGAATCAAAACTCAGCAATTCAGGAAAAATGAAAAGCCAATATTCACACAAAGTGAGGTATATTATGAACTATTCAAAGGTAGTAATGTTATCCTTTATTTTTTTACTCTAGGAGTGTCTGGAAGAGGAAGAGGTAAAGGAAGAGACAAGTCCATGTATATGCAAAGTACAAATAATGATCTACTTCACCAAAGGAAGATCTACTTTTTCATTTGTCCCAATGTCTAAAGATTACTAGAAGAATAGTATAAGGAATAGGATTTCACAAATAGATCTCTGAGCAGAAATTTAGTTGCAAAATTCATTCATTAAATTACCTTAAAAAACATTTGTGTTTCTAAAACATAGTCAGAAATACAATAGAAACAAGACCACTTCTTCTGCGTGCAAGAAGCTTCTACACTGATAAGCAAGCTAGCAATACATTGCATTAAGTACTATATGAATATACATGGGGGGCTCCTCAGGATGGGTATTTAGCCAGCTGTTTATAGCTAATATCCATTCTGACTGGGCTGTTCTCTGCTTTGATTGCTTGTTGCCGATGCCACGGCAGGTGAAAAATATTTTCAATATCACCCCTGGTGCTGTTATAACAGATGAGGGCACCTGAGTGTCCAGCCTGCTTGGGGATCTGCTAGTAATACACTAGAGCTGAGGGTCAGAATGCAAAGTGGGGAGTGGCAATGGAGGAGACTGGAGAAATAAACTGTAGTCAGAGCATAAAAAGTCTTCTATGTTATTTTTTGGGTAAATGGAGAGCTATTGAAGGGATTCTAATCAAGAGAGCAAGCCAATCAGACTTTCTCTTTTGAAAATATTATTCTACATGGCCTGTGAAAAACTGAGGGGGCAAGACAGTAAGAATATACTAGGAAGCAATTTCCAGAATGCAGAGAAAAGAAAAGCAAAGTAAAAAGGGATGAGGATGAAGGAAAGTAAACAAATATTAAGAAGGTGGAATTTAAAGAATTTTTTGATTATTGGATGTGAGTGAGCCAGAGAGGAAGGAGGACAGTTTTCAAGGATGACGAGATTTCCAGTGTGGCAACTGGAAGGATAGTTACTACCAAAGACGCAAACCTGTCTAACCTTTGCCACTGGCCATTGCAAGGCAGAAAAACAGCAGTGGCAGCTCAGTTCCAGATGAGATAGCCAAGGATGGCAGGACATCATCAGGATGGTACTCAGGTCTAGCTCGACAGAGAGCAGAAACCAAGAAATTTAGGGAAATGAGTGGGGGATTATTCCCTCTCTCCCTCTCCCTCTATCTCCTCTGCTGCACATATCCCCAGAGACTTGGAGATTACAGCTATTGTAAGAACAGTGTTGGGTGAAGGACATGAAGGTCTCTTTAGGGGACTACTATAAGTGGGAGCAAAACATGCAGAGATTGAACCCAAGTGGAAATCCCAGAAAGAACAGAAGCTAGGTCCTGGGAATTAGATCCTCCTTCAAGGAATACTTTACTGGCCCTTCTATACCAAGAAAATGTACTCAGTGGAGCGAGATTTCAAGAGAACCAATAAGCTAGCATGTCCTGGTTGAGAAATAATGATTTTTATAGCTCCATTCTTTTTAGCAATTGAAATCTCCTGAAATTAAAAATCCTCACGTGGGGTTGTGAAAATTCAATCACAATATAATCTTCAGAGAAGGAAAGCAGAAAAGTATGGTCTCCAGTCTTGGAGAAATATCAGTACTGATATTCCTATATAGTGGTTGCTTGCCCAAGAAAGCTTCTTCTGGGTCATCTCTCATTTCTACAGCTAGCTAAGACATACCTATTTATCATGGAATAGCATCTGATGTTCTTTCTAATTCTACAAACAATCTAATGTGCAGCTCCTGCAACTTAAATAATTCTTAATTATATTCCAGTTTCAAATCTCTTTATTTAATATCTAAATAATCTTCCTAGGGATTCTGCCATGTTTAGAAGAGGTCACTCTGAGGCATGACCTCAGAATAACCAAAATTCCTGCCAAAGTCAATAATTATATCACTTCAAGTAATCTAGAGAGATTTTGTTTAACTTCTTCCTTTTTTTTTTTTTTATTTCAGCATATTATGGGAGTACAGATGTCTAGGTTACGTATGTTGTCCTTGTCCCCCCTCCCCCCACAAGTCCGAGCTTCAAGCATGTCCATCCCCGGGCTGGTGCGCATCACACTCTTTGTGTGTACATATACCCGTCCCCTCCTCCTCCCTCCCCCCAACTTTTTCCTTTTAATAGCTTTTGGGCAAGTACTATTATAATTGATTAAAATGTCCCTCTTTGGAGACTATGGAAATTTTGTGTGCCCTTGATTTACTAAGTTGTGTCTCAGCTTTAAACAGAAAGTTAACATTCCAAAAGTAAGCCACTCTATCTGTGGTATTAAAATGTAAAGTTTGTCTAAGAACATGTCACAGAATTTTTAAATTGGTAATATCTAGGACCCCAACTTACTTCCTCTCAGTCTTGCCTCTGATTTCAGTTATGGGTGAGTGGATGTCTCCATGCGTGGCTTGGACTCCACACTGACAGCATCTCACCTCAGAGATGTGATATGCCTCCTAGCTTTCTGCCTCCAGGTATTAATAGTTCAGCTCAGCAGCTTATGTGTACAGCTCAGAAGCTCAGGGGAAGAAGCACCCCCAAGGGTAACCCTTGCTGATGAATAAATGTTTCCACCTCACTTCTTTTGGCAAGCAATTCTTGGAGGCACTCTGTATGCTTCTTGGGAGGCCCCAACAGAATCAAACTCCATTGTCCCCAGCAGTAACCTCAGTTATGTTCCCTTATATTGGCTTTTTCTCCTTTCCTGTCTCACTCTCCCCAGGTCCTTCCTTCTATTTCCAGGATTGACTGCCCAAAATAAACCACCTACACATAAGCCCTTTCTCTGGCTCTGCTTTCAGGTGGTACCCAAACTAACACAGCTTTCCTCTAGTCCAACTCCTTCATTTTAAAGGTGACGAAACATCTGTACAAAGTACAATACTAGTTACAACAAAAACTCGATCTCAAATCTCCTAGCTTCCAGAATAGCACATTTTATTTTACTGTCTAGGACCTCATCAAACATCGAATGGTATGAAATAGTAAGTACTGAACTGCGGTGGAGGAGACCTTCAGAACAGCTGGCACTTCAGAGGGGATAGCCATGAGTGAGCACTGGTGCTGGCAGGGAAGAATTTATAGAGGAAAGGAACATAAGCTGGGCATTACATAAATGTAGACATACGTAGGATATTCCAATGAAAGGAAAAGATAAATGAAAGTATTGAAGTTGAAATAGGCAGTGTGTATTCTTAGGATATTTTGTAGATTAGTAGGCAGGTCACATTGAGATATAGAGGAAATGCTGAATAGGTAAAATGGTGCCAGGTTATAAAACTTTGCAAGCCAAGCAAAGGAATTTAAAGATCAGATAATCAAATGCATGATCGCCTGATCTTTAGCTGAGGTAAAGAAATGTTAAGAAATCTGCCTGTCGACACTCAGTTAGAAACTGGTGAAGACAGAGAGGCAAGTCCAGAATCCCTGTCTCCACACTTTTAAATCCTGTAGTCCTTTTATCACTATCTTACTTTTCCAAAGTTACTTCAACACATTTTAAAAGCTAAGGGTATTTTTGTATTATGATATTCATGGAATAAAATCCAAAATCCTTAGTCTGGTTTATTAGACTCTTTGCCATCTGAGCACTGCTTACCTCTCCCGCCTTAGTCAACTCATTCAGCCCATATTCTACACTCCTGAAGTAGTCCTCATGGTCACTTATACCCTCATGAAAATTTTCTTCCTCCCTTGGGTGGTGCCATTTTGTTTTGCCACATTATTTCTCTCCTTGCTATCATTTATTAAATTTCAACTTATTCACCTTCACTGGTTGAGAACTATGTCCTGGGTTCCTGGGTCTTTTCATTTCTAGTCTTCCTGAGATTCTGTACAATCTTAATAGCCATGCAGATGATCCATGTAACATCTTGACCTCACATCTTCATGACCTGCATTTCAACTATCTTCTATCCACTTCAAATGAAGCCTGGACCTTGTCATCAACCAAAATTGCATCAACTTTGGAATCTTAAATTCTAAAATGTTAATCTGAATGTAAACTCAGAATCTTCCTTCTCTTTCACTGTCTTCTTCTATTTGTATATCCATTCAACCACCTACATGTACCAGGCATTAAGTGGGACTCTGGAGAAACAGTGATGAATGAGACATTCAAGGTCCTTGTTCTCACAGAGCTGGTATCTTAGTTACAACAACTAACAAGAAATTAGTGGCAAAAACTATGACAGGGGAAAGACAGGATGCTGTAGGGGTTTATATGACGGGCACCCAACCCAAATTTAAGGGCCAGGAGCTTCCCAGGAAATAATATCTAAGTTAGGCCCTTATCAAGGCTCTTCAGATGCTTGATTCTTCTATTTTATCCTCATTCATCTCCACTCCCCTTTGGCTTTGCTTTCTTCCCTTATTTGTCTAAACTCCATTATGCAATCTTTTAATTAATTTTTTCCTAGTATTCTCAGTATTGACACTGGTCCTCTTATCTTTCTCCCACAGCCACTCTGCACACTCTAGATCTTGGAGAAACTTAACAATCAACCTTCTCTGATCTTACACCTGGGCTGCTGAAAGCTTCCTGAGAAAACCAAGCAAATATGCAGACTAATGGCACTGTACTCTGGGTCTCTGATCTCCACTGGGCCATGGCCCTTATCCTAGTCAGATCCTTCTAGTTCCAAAAACAAATATTTTAATACTTCCTCTTCTTTTCACAACTTTACCACTTCACCAATGGCTGTTATCACACACATGCTAAATCCTAAAATCTCTTTGCAAATTTCATCTTCCATGACCTCTTGGAGCATTTAGAAACTCGGGACCGCTCCCATCAAGTTTAAACTCTCTTTTAATTTTACTGTAATGATATCATTGTCTCTTGGTTCTCTGACTGTATACTTAACCATTTCAATTTCATATCTCTTTGAACTCTTATTCTTCTAGCTATTCGTAAAAGATTGGTATACTTCACAGTTTTATGTTTAGTCTTCTTCTCTTCTTTTATTAATACATGCCACCAGAGAGACTTCAGATACTTTTATAACTTCAAATAGGTCCTTCTATATGCTCATAACTACAAATCTAGATCTCTAACCAAGGCATTGTCCTAAAGTCTAGGCCAACAGCCTGTAGATATCTCTGCTTGACTCAACGTTCATAAAACTAAGCTTACTATTCTTATTATTTCTCCCCAATCCAATTTCAACTCTATCATATTTTCTATCATATCCACACTTTTGGAATTTGCAATCACCAACCACAAAGTCAAGAAAGATAAGTTTAGAATTTATTGTATGTTCCTCTTATTCCCTCACCCCCATATTCAAAAATAATCAAATGCTGTGTATTCTGCATCAAAAACATTTTTTTCTATCCATTCCCTTAAAATTTGATCATGTCACTCTCTACACTATAGTAATACAAAATTACTGGCTATTACTTCCAAATCCAGGCTATTTTATGTCTCCATGGCTTTTCTCAGTTTGTTTTATTATCTGGATTTCCCTTTCTTCTTGTTTCTATACTCATTTTTTAGGAATCAGATAGTGTCACCTCTTCAATTAATCTTTTCTTGATCCTCTACTAACTCCCCATACCCACCAAAACTTTACCCACCTACTGAATGTCATATACACTCACGTATACCCTAACAAAGCACTTATAATACACTATTTATTTATGGCACTATTTACCTGGCTATAACTATCCTATTAAACCAAAAGCTCCCTCTTGAAAGAGATCATTTATGAATCTACTTAGGACCAAGCATCATGTCTAAATCAGTAAATATTTGATGAATGAATGAATTCAGAACAACATACAGCTCCTGTAATACATCACTTTTTGCAGCTGAGTAAACACTGAGAACACACATGGGCTTTGGAGTCCTACAAACATAGGTTTAAGTCCTCAGCTTAACAAGCATAAATTGTTTGCCCTTGGCAAGGAAGCCTCTTAAAATTTAAGTTTACTCACCTATAAAACAGGAATAATACCACTACTTCATCTAGTTCTTATGAGAAATAAATAAAAGAAAGGTATGAAAAGAAACTGGGAGACAAATGACATCTAACAAGGATTTAAATATGTGTTAGCCATTGATATTATTATCCTACCCTTTTGCCCATTTCTTCCTTCTGCCTGGTGACTCCTCTCCCCAGGATGCCCTTCTTTTTTTTTTTAAACTAGCTAGTAGCTTGACTTCTTTTAAAACTTAAGTAGGTTACTATAGCCTTGTAATATAGCTTAAAGTTTGGTAAAGTGATGCCTCCTAAATTGTTCTTTTTGTTTAAGGTTGCTTTGGCTATGCAGGGTCTTTTCTGGTTCCATACCAGGTGTAGAATTATTTTTTCTAGATCTTCAAAAAATGACATTGGTATTTTAATGGGGATTGCATTGAATCTGTAAATCACTTTAGGTAGTATAGACATTTTAACAATGTTGATTCTGCCGATCATGAGCATGATATGTTTTTCCATTTGTTAACATCCTCTGAGATTTCCTTCCCCAGTGATACATAGTTCTCAGGAACCAAGACATAGATCAATGGATCAGAACAGAGAACCCAAGTATAAAATCACCCTCATAGAGCCATCTGATCTTTCACAAAGCAGACAAAAACATACAATGGGAAAAAGAATCCCAATTCAGTAAATGGTGCTGGGAAAATTGGATAGCCATATATAAAAGATTGAAACAGGATCCATACATCTTACCACTCACAAAAATTAATTCACAATGGACAACAGACTTAAACCTAAGGCATGAAACTATAAGAATTCTAGAAGAAGAGGTTGGAAAACTCTTATAGACATTGGCCTAGGCAAAGATTTTATGAAGAAGACCTCAAAGGCAATCATAGTAACAACGAAAATAAATAGATGGGACCCGATTAAATTAAAAATCTTCTGTACAGCAAAGGAGACAATTGATGGAGCAAATAGACAACCTACAGAATTGGAGAAAATATTTGCATGCTATATATCTAATAAAGGGCCTATAATCAGAATCTACAAAGAACTCAAGCAAATCAACAAGAAAACATCAAAGAACCCCACTAAAAAGTGGGCAAAAGACATGAACAGAAGCTTTTCAAAAGAAGGTAGACTAATGACCAATAAACATATGAAAAATGCTCAATGTCTCTAATCATCAGGGAAATGCCAACCAAAACCACCATGAGATATGACCTAATTCC
>CAUYSK010089423.1:0-40054 GCA_963575035.1 Avahi laniger
AAAAATTAGCGAGGCATGGTGGCATATGCCTATAATCCCAGCTACTCGGGAGGCTGAGGCAGGAGGATTGCTTGAGCCCAGGAGTTTGAGGTTGCTGTGAGCTAGGCTGACGCCACGGCACTCACTCTAGCCTGGGCAACAGAGTGAGACTCTTGTCTCAAAAAAAAAAAAAAAAAGAACGTCAGCTCTGAGGTCGGGGCCCCCGGCGAATCCTGGCTCTGCAGTTGCTGCCCACGTAGCCCACATTCCCCGCCCCACCCTGACAGCAGGCTGGTCCCAGCCCATGCCTCACGGGCTGTGGTAAGGGCTGGGTGAGTTAATTTATGCGATGATTCAAACAATGCTCAATAAATGCAGGCTACTGTCATCAGCACACGTTTACAATTTCAAACAAATGTAAGAAACAGGTGGAGGAGCGGTAAAGGACTTGCGCAGGTAAGAGGAGGAACCCCTTACCTGAGCTGGGCAAAGTCAAAAGGACGCAAGCCAGCTCACGATGCAGGATCCCGGATAGGACAAAGGACCGAGGGACCAGGCTCCCTGGGCAGACGAGCCAAGAACAAGCGTGCAGGTTGAAAGCGTGCATGCAGAGTGTCCACGGCCCTGGACTCCTGCTCACTGGTGGGTTCCGCAGAGATGCTCTGGACGTGAAGACATAGGAATAGCCATGGGCTGCCGCTACCTTCGGGTTTTCTTTCTGCGTATTTGTTCGTTTGCTCCTTGCATTTTTCCCCTGGCTCTCTACGGTGAACATTTAATTTTTATTTTTTAATCTTTGTTTTCTGACGAAGTGTATTAAATCCTAGCCTGCTTTAGCTACATCCCACAGACAGGACATGCTACGCTATCGTTGTCATTCACCTTCAAGTGTTTTATCATTTTTTAAAGCACTTCCTCTTTAAAAATCCAAGGATTTTAAGGATAAGATTTTTATTTTTCAGACTTTTTTTTAAAGCTACCCTTTCATTCTTGAGTTCCAACTTTACTGTGTGGTGGTCTGAGAATAGAATTTATATGATGTTGAATCTTTTAGATTATTGAAGCTTCCTTTAAATAATAAACGGCACACAGTATTTTTGTGGGTGGTCCACATAAGCTCTAACACAGCGGGTATCCTGTTAGATATGTGGTCTCACGTGCCCCTGCGAGATCCAGCTAACGATCCTGCCATCAGGGTCTCACCTGTTTCGCTGGCTGTCATCTCCTTTGCCCTCGGTACCTAACTACGTTCTGGATTCTCCTCCACCCACCGTTGGCTCAGTTCCCACCTTGCGTTCTCGGGCACACATCACCGGATGCATGGAGTCATGTTCAGCACATCCTCGATTTCCCGCTCTTTTTAGCAAAAAAACATTTTTGTCCCTTTCAGTAATTTTTATCTCAGACTCTGCTATATCCATAATGCTGCTTTTTCATCCATCTCTTAAATTCTTTATTTCATCAATTATATTTTTTATACTCAGTATCTCCAACTGGTCTTTCTTCCTGACTGTTCCTTCTTCATAGTGCCCATAGTTTCCTTTAACAGTGTGAATTATTTACTATTGCATTACACCTCTTTGCATGAGGGAGAGGTGGTGCCACCTCTTTCTTCCCTCCGTCCCACCTTCCGCTTCCTTCTCGGCGAGGGGGAGCAGAGCGGAGTGCACACCCAGTAAGCCCACCGAGCCTGCCCTCGCCCGTGCCCCGAGGTCCCCACCTGATCCACTCCTTCCCCTCCCAGCAGGGACCTAGCCCCCCAAGGGTTCCACGACGTCTCTGACTTTGCTGCCGAGTGGACTCCCTCTAGGATCCATCAATCTCACTCTCTCCAGTGTCACCCCAAGGCCTGGGTTCAGGCGGGGAGTCAGCAGCCCATGCTATACCGCTGCGTTCAATTCTCTTTCTTCCCAGCACAAATCAGATTTTACATGCCATCTCTTCAAAACAGGAGCTCTATTACGATACAGTATGATACTCATCTTAACTGAATGCGTGTTGAGACTGGAACAGTGAGAGCACACTGTCCAGTTCAGGGAGAAGAGTCTTTACCTCGGGGTGGGCGCATGGCAAATTACATAACCCTGGGCTTGTGGGGGCTGGAGGTAATAAGGCCTGGTGGAGACCTCTGGGTAATAAAGCCATTTCTCCATAACCAAATTCCAGACTAGGATGACCCACGACTGAGGTCTAAGATACAGCGTGTGATGCCACTACGAAGTAGATCAGGAAGACGGTTTTACACAGCACACGTCTGAGCTGCCTCGTCCTGCGGAGGGCCACTGAGCCTCCCCTCAAAACGTTAAGGGGCAAGGCCAAGTTGCTCGACTCAGCTGTTTAAAGAAGTTAAAAGGATCACGAGAACGTCCATCGGGCAGGCGGAAGACCTGCCTCTACCCCTGGAGTTGTGCTGTGGGAATAGACCCCTGTTTCTAAGGAAAAGACTCCGCAGAGAACAAGCAAGCAGCTTCTACCCCTATCATCAAAAGCCACAAGAATTTGTTTCCAAAGGTAATTCTGACTGATTCTTGGCTTGATCCATCAAGGAAAAACGTGAGGCAAACGTCATGGCAAACGTCTGACACGATACAAGCACTGTGAGCCACCTGATGGACGACGGCCAGCCCCACTTCCCGCCTGCACGCAGGACACCGGGCACCGGCCACCTTGCGCGGGGCGAACGCGAGAGCAAATTTCCCGCGCAGACAAATATACGTTACCACTGCATCATTAACATTTAAACTCCTTCACATTCCTCAGCTTAATTGGAAGAAAGGAAATAAGTTTCTTGACCTCTATTCCACCCGAAATAACGTCTGCCATTCTCATTAACAGACAGCACGGCCGTGCAGCGCACTGGGCATCAGTCTGTGTTACGGCAAGTCCCACAGCAGGTTGAGTGCCACTGAGTGTAATTTGCGGTATACACATAAACCCGCCATAAATTTAAAATGATGTTAGGCCATTCAATCAAAGAAGCAGAAAACAGCCAAAGGAAAAATATGTATTTGTGTTCTCACACTGCACTGATGTACACGGTGAGTTCGGTAATCACTGCTATGGAGGGTGACATAATTGCTCATTTCAGAATCATTGGAATCGGTTTCTGAAAATAAGAAAGATTGAGGTGAGAATGAAAAAAAAAAACGAGAGAACAATGTCTTCCAACAACTCCTTCATCATCAAATAAGATCCATAAATTCACCTGCTGCCAAACACACATATACATATTTCGTACAAATAAAGCAAGGCTGTGTTATGTTTACCAAGAGTATAACATTCCTTAACAACTGTGTCTTACATAATGAGTGCAGTTTCTTTAGAAACTATGCTCTTATTTACACTGGAAGGAGGAAAAGAAGGGGAAAGAAGGAAAAGAAGGGGAGGAAGGAGGAAGGGAGGGAGGGAGGGAGGGAGGGAGGAGGGAGGGAAGCTGGCTTCCGGAGTACTCTCTTTCTCTAGGTCGTTTACCGACCAGCAGGTAAACACAGCCGCCATTTGCAGCTAGATCCTGTTTGCAGGAAACAATGTCCCACAGCCAAATCTGGCTCAATGCCTGCTTTAGTAAATAAAGTTTTATTAGAACACAGCCATGCCAAGTGGTCTACGGTCGATAAGTTTATTATAATGCTAAGGGTTAAGTATATGAAATCATAAATTCGGTCTAATTACATCAACGCAGAAGTGTATATTCATAGAAGAAAAGACTGACAGGCAATACAACGCAAAGTTAACAGCAATTGTCCTAAGATGGTAAAATCTTGGATAATTTTTTTCTGCTTTTAACTTTCTAGAAAATTTTCTACAAAGAATGTATATTCCATTTTTAACTGGAAATATTAAATTCACTTTTTAAAGTAGAAAGTAAAACCATAGCCCTGAAAACATAAATAATCACTGTCTGATGAACTACCTAGCTTTTCCATTTAAAAAAAAACTGGTGGTTTTTATTAAGAACTTGGCTGATCCAAAGAACTACACATTTCACTTGGTAATTCTGTCGACAAGCGTATTCAGAGCGCATTGTCATCTTCAGGCTAAGGACACCAGCAAAATGTTCTGTTCAATCTAATCTCAGCACCTCGATATGGCACAGAGCAGTTTACTGTGAAAGACCCACCCACCCGAGACGCCACCCCGTGCGCTGGGGCAGCGGTTACCTGACGAGCATTGGCCGCAAGTCGGCATATCGATTTCAAAGTCCCTCTTCTGGTAACTGTATCAGTTTGATTTGTTTTTCACTGCGCTTCCTACTAAACGCTTACTTTAAAAAATTAAATGTGTCCTAAAAGGATTTCAGGTGCTCCTGAGCTGACACATCAAGTCTGGGCAGAAAGCACGCGCGTGTTCCCCGATCAGAGGGCGGGGACCCACTCAAGAGCCCAGAGGCGGCCGGCAGCAGCGTGAACGCACGCGGCGTCGCGAGCCCGCGACGGGCAGCCCAGTCCTTCCTGCTCGTGGTGGAAGAGCACAGAGTAGAGAGAAGCTCACCAACTGGATGAGACACCTGGCTTTGGTGACAGGTGTGATGGAGAGGGGTGGCAGGGAAAGCGTGGGCGGGTGTAGATGTCATCTTAGGCTCCATTTCTGCTTTGTGTTTTCTTTCCTGATTCCCTCCCTGCATCTCCACCCACCACCCTGGAAACTCACACAAACGCCCTGCGAGGGTCCTGCCCAGAGCGGGCAGAGCCTGAGAGTAGAGCTGGCGCAGTGTCAGTTCCGGGGCCAGGCGCACAGCAGCGGTAAAGGCAGGAAGCCTGACAGGAGAGGCGAAAAATGCGTGCAGCGTGGCCTGTTCCGTGGCAGACTCCGCTGAGCATCTGCAGAAGCTCCAGCCCACAGGCCCAGGGCCATTTCCACCCTTCTGCGTCAGTCTTTTACTCCTGCAGCATTGATACGATAAAGGCCCAATTATGACAATGTCTCCCCATCATTACCTGGATCTATTCCTAAAACACTATTCTTACTGATTCACCTTCAGGGCTCTGCCCCCCAGACTCCTAGGAAAAGAAGTCAAGGTCCTGGGCCCAGCGTTCAAAGGGACCCACAGTCCGAGCTCAGCCCACCTCGGACCCTACCTGCACTCCCCCGGGAACCTTCCTCTCTAATTAGGCTGATCTCACTCTTCTCAGAAACCCGCAGTGTGCTGCCCTCTGCGGGCTCTCCCTCCTCTCCAATCCCAGCCATCTGCGGTTTCAAGTTGCATCTCCTCCCAGCAGCTTCCTCCGCGCCTCTGGCCCTCAGGGATGTCTCTGTGCTCTGGAAATACAATAGCCCTTGATGCCATAAATTCATTTAGTCTTTGATCACGTATTGCCTTGAAATGTTCAGACTTCCTGTCTTGCATAAAGCACCCATTTAAATAATGAGTTTTCAAGCTGCATCTTATCTCCTCCACCTGATGGTAATTTTTTTGAGGGCAATACGCTTCTTTGCATCTCCTGTGGGGCGAAGCACGGGTTATAAAGCACACGGCTGGTATTTGACAAACTGTGTTTTGCACAACAACGAAATGAATGAACGAACTGAGCCACGCGGACAAAGCCCTTCCCGACCCACAGCCACCAGACGAGCAGCCTGGGAGCTAAAAAGAAGAGTTCGCTTATCAACCGATGAACGCAGAGACCCACATCCAGAGAGAACTTCAGCGACAAAGACGCAGAAAGGGCTAGACGGCAACCCGGAAACAACGTGGCTTCCAGGAGGCGCCTTTGACAAGCGTCTCCACCCCCCGTGGGACGTGCCAGGGTCAGAGTTCTCCTGCCTCTCCCCGTCTGGCCTGAGCCCTCTCCACCTTCTCCTCAGTTTAGGGAATGTGTCCTGGCGGCCCTGAGGCGTTTCCACCTCTGCCACGTTCTGTTCCTCTCATGGCAGAAGCTCGTCTGCGCTGGATCTGCCCTCTTCCCCGTCGCTGTTCCTCTCGTCCCCGGGAGCCGCGCAGGCAGCCCTCAGCTCACTCTTGCTCGTGGGCCAGCGCCTCTGCTGCCGCGAGTCCCAGCCACTGTGTCCCTCACTTCAGACATCTCTCCTACCTGTTTCTACTTGGTTCCCCTTTGTATCACTATTTCGTATCTGCCCTGGTCCGTTTTGTGTTACTTTAAACAGAATACAACAGACTGGACAATCTAAAGCACAAAGAATTTTTAAAAATTTTTAAATCGATATATTATAGCCGTGCATATTGTGGGGCATATGTGGTATTTTGATACATGTATAGAATGATCAAATCAGGGTAACTGGGATACCATCACCTCAAACATTTACCTTTTCTTTTTTTTCCAAATTACTTCTTACCTGAGAATATCTTTTGTGTTGAGAACATTTTGAAATATACAATAAATTACCGTTAACTACAATTTCCCTACTGTACTATTGAGCACTAGAACTTACTCCTTCTATCTAACTGTATTTTGGTACCCATTAGCCAGTATCTCTTCACCCAAGACGTTTACAGCTTGCAGTTCTGGAGGCTGAGGGCTGAGGGGACAAGTCCCACCCAGGAGTGCTCCTGCTGTGCCTCCCACAGAGGCGGAGCGTGAGCAGGGGGGCCGGGCTTGCTTTCTCGGATAGCTGGCCTCTTCCCAGGGTCGCAGCACTGATCTATGCACGTGGGCTCATCACTCGGTCACTTGCCAGGCCCACCTCCCAACACTGCTGCACTGGGGACTGAGTTTTCAGCATGTGGGTTTGGGTAACACATCAAGCCATAGCTTTGTTCCTACATCTTGTTACAGTATCTCTCTTCGCCCCTTTGACGACCTGCTCCAGTTTGTCTTACGGGAATTCTGCTGTGTTTCCTGCACAGTGGCTGTGCTCCTCGGGTGTCTGGTCTTGCCACGCGGCTCTGCTCTGAGACGTGTGGAGCGGGACGGCCCTAGCCAGCCGTGGTCTGTGTGGGCCAGGTGTGGCAGGGATCAGCTGGCAGCAGAGACACTGCAGTCACCCCTCTGCTGCCCCTTTGGGCGCCTGTGCTTTCTCTGCTCTCTGTCACACTGCCAGGAGGCCTCTCCCCGGGGTCGTCTGCAGCCCTGGGGTCTGGGAGAGTGAGTGGCAGGGCTGCGTGACAGTCAGCTCAGTGTCTCGAGCAACAGGGAGGCCAGGTCTTCCTGCCAGCAACTCAGGGCAAACCCAGGCTGCCCCTGCCCCAGGCGACGTCACTTACAGGGTCCCCCCAGGGTGCGGGGTGAAAAGCCAGGACACTCTGGCTGGACAGAAGCCCCAGGAACGTGCCCAGCAGGAGTGCGGTGTCTGCCACCCAGCCGCACCGTTCGCACTGCGCCTCAGTGGAGAGGTTTTGTCTACTCGCTGGTAACAGCCATGGCATGGAAGCTTTTGAGCAAAACATAGAATGGGAAAGCAGACAGTAACGAGTGGCAAGATGATCTGGGGAGAAAACCGATTTGGAGGCAGGAAACACACACATCCGCTGTGAGCTCTGCCAGTGGCACTGGGTCTGAGACACAGGTTCTGCTTTCTTGGAATATCACACACGTCTCCCCAGATATATTCCCAAGTGCCCCCAACTTCTAAAAGGAATATAGGTAGAAAAAATCATGTTTGTGTGTGTGTGTGTGTGTGTGTGTGTGTTTTTACTGCTAATAATAAACTGAAAGATTATTCTTCAACTCAAGCAAGGAATTAAATGACTTCTTTTTTCATAATAGCCCTTTTGTCCCGCAGAAGAAAATCTGGGTTTCCAGTACGCCCAGCCCTGGTGCTATCTAATGACACTCCCACAATTAACAAAGACAACGAGAGGGCACTCTTGGCAATCACAAAGCAGACAACTGCCCAGGACCGGATGCAGGAGGAAGAAGGGGTGTTTAACGCTCAGATAAAACCCAAGCGCCCACCCAGAGTCCTGTACAACAGGAAAGAACACAGGGTACACTCCCGTCTGTCACTGGGCTCGTTAACCGGGTGGGCGCCTTGGACCCATGCGAGTCAGGACCCCGGGAGAGGGTCCCAGGGTGGGCACCACAGGGACAGCAGGGGCCACTCACCAGCGCAGGGCGATCTTGATGGGGGTGGTGAGGCAGGACGTGAACAGGTCAGCCGGGAGGTCGGGGATCATGGGCAGGAGCTCGTGGGCCTCGCAGGCCGCCAGCTGGATGCAGTTCTTCATGGAGGGCGGCAAAGGCATCTGGGCCAGTGGGTGGTTTGGGTTAATTGCGGCTACCTGAAGGCAGAACATGAAGGAAAAGAGGGACTTAGCTGTTTTATGTCACTGGAGGATGAGATGGAAACGTAACAAAGAATAAATCGACTAAGGCTTAAAGCACTGGGTTTCCACCCTCTGGAGAGAGGCGTCGACGCTGAATTCTCTCCTGCAGTGACCGCGAGACCTGAACGCGTGTGCGTGACATTTCCAAGGTCCTCACAGCACCGCGAGGTTTGTCTCCGCCAGATCCGCTCTCCTCGTGGCTTTCCTGTTCCAGCCGCTGCTTCCCCGACTCCGCGTGTTTATTCTAAACACTCAAGCTTTAGTCCCTCACAACCGTATTTTGGTGTGTTTAATGGCACAAGATGTTCAAATTCCACAAAGTGCACGTCACCACCAGCAGAGAAGCAGACCAGAGTGCGGGTGCTGTGTGCTCGCTGGTCTGTCCCCGAAGAGACTCACAAGCAGACCCAGAGAGCACTCGTCCCAGAGGGATGGAGTATGGTGGTTTTATCTACGCCCATCTTCATCCCACTTTTCTGAGTGTTCTGTAAACAAACGTGTGTTGATTTTGTAATCAGGGAGGAAGGTGTTTCTTTAACTCACAACTTAATCTCTCTTTACAGCGAGAGTAGTAACACCTGCTTGACACTAATTTCAGTGAGATTTGGTAAGGTGCCATGTGCGACGTTGACATCACACTATAGCTCTAAGAAGAAAGGCACCGAGCTAATTATTGTACGTTACAAAAAAACACACAAAATTTCATTTTTCAGTGAATATAATCTAATTGAAAGTGTAAATTGCCTTTTAAAATGTTTTGAGTTAAACAATTAAAATATATTCAAAGGTTTAAAAAAATCACAGGACGTGGCTTTACTGTACTGCTGTAGATAATCGAGTGTGTCCCTTTTTTCTTTTTCTACCAAAAAACAGCAGCGTTCAACAGCACACAAGGTCCTCATACCACCAGACATAAAATCATCCTAGCATCGTGGATTTGGATTCCTTCCCCCGCTACACACGTTGCCTGTATGTGGCAATTTCGGCAATCCACAAGGGCTTCTGCTGTCGTTTTCAGAAATAATGAGGTCTGTAGGAATTCACGGCATTGCGGCCAGTGAAATGCAGTAAGCGCAATGCGTGAGGGATTACGGACACGCACTGCTCTGCCTCTTCCTGACAGTAACTGTGAAGAACACGGTGTGAGAACTGGTTTTACCGAACACAGGACTGTCCGCAGGGGAAGCCGCGCCGCGCTGCGCCGCGCCGCACAGCGACGGCCCATCGCACAGGGCGATGAGTCATCAGGCCTCGGCAGGGCGCACCTGCCAAGGAGGGGCGGGCCCAGGTGCCCGGGAGCTCAGGCCCCCAGTCCCTCCGTCCCCTCCGTCGGTGCTGTGACGGCTGAGCAGATGTGGGGAGGACGGACGGTGGCAGCAAACAAAGGGACAGTGAACAGGAAGACATGGAGAGTCACCACAGGCTCCTGGAGAGAGAATTTGCATTTTCTTTGCTTTAGTTGCCCTGCATTGTGATGTTTGAGCATAACATTTAGGTAACTAAAATGATGAAAAATAAAACCCCAAAATATCATATAGGTCCACACAGCTTCCAGAACCCCTTCACTCCTCCACACGCAAATCTCCGTCACTCGGCCATGATGGAAAGCCACCTACCCGCCGAGCCCGCTCCATCCGACCCATCGTGGTGCGGGATTTGGAGCGACAGCCCCGTCGCGAACCTCGCGGACTGAGGTTTCACGACCACAAGTGCCTCCTCCTAACGCAGTCTCATTTATCATGCGGTTCGGCAATGAGGGCCCAGAGAATCGCAGCACAGAGCCTTGAAACTACTTGTCACTTAAGCAATTCCTTGGGTTTTTTAAAAATAAATAACGCAGAGGCAAGATTTCTTTTTACTCTCACTATAGCAGACCTCCATGAAGAATAGGTGCTAAATATTTTAAGTGACGATGAACACTGAGTGAGGAAGGCAGGAGTTTTCACCATCAGCAGCTGCGGACGTGTTCTGGGACGTGCAAAGGGCGTTCGTCTGTCTCCGTTTCTGCGTCTTGCCAGTAATCCCTCCCAGTGGCACAGCTCCTGGTGCGCCCCCAAGCTCTTTCACACACGCACTTTCGTGTGCTTTCCACGACATCCCTGCAAGTTGCTCCTCCACCGTCACGGACCATTCGCGACTAGGAAGCAGAGGCCCCAAGAAATGCCGTGGGCTGTCCGGCTCCGAGTCAGCACATGGGGTCCAGGCCACCCCTGGGTTAGGGCCACGTTTTGCTCCATCGTCCCCTCTGGACCCCCCTGGATGGATTACACCAAGCACCTGTGACACGGACGTGAGCGCCCTGCCAGGCATTTTCGAAGAAGCACTCTCGGCACCTCTGCATGCACACGAAGCGGTGCTCACCCCACATCTAGCACGGTGACGATGGTACGTGATGTGCTGTCCTTTTACTGCTGATAAACTCTGCTCATAACATCTCGAATTTCTCAAATGGAAGGTACTAAAGACTGCAAATTTTATTATTTAATAATAATCCATTCTACCACAGGAACATTAAACCCAGAGTATAAATCAAATTCTCATATACCTAATAATAAATACAACTTAAACATCTTAATAAAAACTATAATTTCTAGAGGAATGAGTTTTTTTTTTTTACCATGGAAAGTTATAATAACATAAAATTTACGATGTTAGCCATTTTAAATGTGCAGTTCGGTGGCGTTACGTCCTTTCGCACTGTTGTGCGACCCTCACCAAGCAGCCCCAAGCAGCACCAAGCAGCCCCAAGCAGCAGGTTTTTTTAAGGAGAGAGAACAGGGATGCCAAAAGCATGTCTAAAATCATTTCCTGGGCTCCAGCTCTATAAGCCAAAGCAGCGACGGCAAGCAGCCTGTCCTGCACAGGAAACTGGTCTCAGGTCGGCTGCGACACCCCACTCGGCCTGACCACAGTCTGGGCACCACATGGGCTGCAGTCTTCAGACCTGAGTCACCCAGGAGCTCCGCGGGGCTGACAGGCAGGAGAAGGCTGCGAGGAAGTGCTCGCCCACTCGTGGAAGCGAACCCTCCCCTGCCCCAGGAAAGAGGCCGGGAGGGAGGAGAGAAGACGACATCCGAGGCAAAGCTCATCGGAATGGAGTGTGCCGTCCTGAGCCGTGAAATGGAGCATTTGGGACATCTGCCTGTGACTGCTGGAGGCTTGTTCTGTTTTAATAATCACCACCACCGGGCAGAGAGGCACAAGAATGGTTGGCCGAGGATTAAAAGGGAAATAACTGTAAGTGGGAAGAAATAGCCATTTGTGCAAAAACTAGATTCGATATTCCTATTTTCATTTTCAAAGGAAATATTGGTGAGGTTTACTACTTTTAACTTTCCTTTTTATAACTGGCTCCTACGTGGAATTTACTTTCTAAACAGAGCTGAGACTTGAAGCACAGGTCTTGCCATGACCTCCAAATGCGGCGGTGCTTCTGTCTTTGCCAACCGTTTGTACCAAGTTTCTGAAACCCAACGCTTTTCCTGCCAAGGTGTCCTCTCTTCCAAGTCAGCTCTAGAACCCAGGACTCCACGGGAGGTGGGGGTCCCCATGGTGCAAGCAGCCACGCCAGAACCCGCGAATTGGAAGAGGCCTTCCTTCCTCAGTTTCCACCAAGTCTGTGTCCTGTCTCCCGTGGTCCAGACGCTGCTGGGTTCAGTCTGCCAGGCCCGCCTCAGCCTGCACCCGAGGCCCGATGCACTCGCGTTTGGTCCAATGCCTAGCAGGACACCCGATTCAGCGGTGCTCGGCGGAATGAGGAGATCAGAGCTGAGGAACTTCACCTCCCTCAGCATGGCCACTAGATAGATGCCCAGCTACTAAAGAAGCCCCCTCGGCGTGCTGGTGTGCAGACGCAGGATGGCACGAACCTCAGGTGGCCCAGCACATGGCTGGATGCACGTACTGGTGCCCCAGACTCACGTGGCACCCGCCTGCCACTGGCTCGGAGGGAGTATTCTGTCAAGCTTCACTTTTTCTTTCCCACCGCGCTACTGGGCTCATGGAAGAACACACGTGGGAGCTTTTTGCTTTAGGAGTAAACAGAACCAGCAACATGTTTGTAAAAACATCCTGACATTCAAGGCAAAGGAATCCACCAATGAACATTATTTTTCAGGCTTGCTAACCCAAGAATACAAAAAAGTCTATTTAAACAGATTAGTTATTTCCTGTACATTGTTTCAGTTTTGTGTTTGTCTAAAATATTGACCCTTCAATTGAAATCAGTCTTCATAAAGGCATAGTGTGCCTCCTGAAGGGCAAGCCCGCGCCGCGCTCACCCAAGACTTCTCCTGCGGAATCTGGACCCAGACCCAGGAAAAATGTTCATCTTTAAAAGCTTACCAGAGCCTTCTGGAGGACTTGGGAAGGGTCCAGAAAAGTCTTCAGATGCGATGCACAGCAAGCCGATCCAAAACAGACATCTGCTGCAGCTTCCACGTGCGGCGTGCACGGGGAAGCCGGCCAGGCGGTGCGCCAAGGCCGCGAGCCCCGCTCTGCAGAAAGCACCGGGCCCACTGCGTTGCCAGCAGTACCTGCACGTCCCGCTTCCTACCGAAACGGCACATCAGCTGCTTCTCTTCCCCTCTCAGACGCATGCGACAGGCATCTCTACACAGAGGTACGGCATTAAGAGCTTCAGAGGAGTCTTTAACAAGTAAATTCCTAAAAATAACATCTCCTTGGCGATACTCTCAGTTCTGCCTCAAAATAACTTTTATTCTCAATTCAACAACATCTAATTGCAATGGACATTTTTTGTAAAGTTCAAAGAAAGACCGAGCTCCCTAAAGGAATCAGTATATTTACTACTTACCCAACTCCACTAATATTCACAGATGCAAAACCAGCACCTATCGTGTGACAGACACTTAGCAAAAACCGCAGATACAAAGCAGAAATAATATTTTACTATATAACCTATACAATTATATTTACCAAACACTAAATGCTAATTTGGAAACCAACTGTTACCTATTTCCAGAAACTATAAAGCCTAGGCCAGGAGCAGAAGGGGCCCTTTTGGCGGAAGAGACTTCCACGGATACTGGGAAGCTGAGTGTGGCCCTTCAAGGCCAGCTAAAGCCCTTTCACAGCGGTGCTTTGTCACAATTATCTTGCGTGTAACCAAATGAACCATCTATTATTTTAAAGCCATTTAGCTGGTAGCAACTCAACAGCTTCTAAATGCTCTGGGATCATTCTACAACTCTGCAAAGATGGTTAATTAGAAATTATAACCAAATTCCACTCTCCAATTATTCGTAGAAAATCAACAACTAAAGAAAAGGAGATACTTAAAATTCTGCAACTCTATATATCAAGAAGAGATTTTTGTGGGGGACGCACTTAAAATCTCACTCCAGTGCTAGCTTGCGAGCACCTGGAGGGCAGAGAAGGATCTTGCTAACGGTGTCCTCCCCCCCAGCACCCCAGGGCTTGTGTGCCCCACCCTTGCTGCAGAGAGCAGTGTTTTATATTGTGTTTCCATACTCTAAAGTCTGCAGTCAGATATTGTCTTCTCCAAAAAGCCCTAAAAGTGGCTGAGTTTATATCCGTAACGGTCAGAAGTCACTAGAAAATGGACAGGTTTTGTAACAGTGGCATCTGGGTTTGAGGCATCGCTTTGTCTTATGGTTTGTTCTACGGCCCCCATGTCCAGAGCCCTCACCGAACTTTTTACAAGCACTGCTGAGCAGTTCCAGGCCATCGGTGCTGAGCACTTTGGGGAAACTCTTGCCACCGTCTGGTCAAGCTGTTCAATTATTCTGGTCTCTCCTTGAGCTTCTCCTTCTCACCTTCCTTTATGTGGGCAGCTTCTACGTCTGTTCTAAGGTTCAGGGCAGACGCCACCTTCTGCCACAGCTGGTCTTGGTCTCACAGCTTCTCGCTGTGCACAAAGGACACCTGATGAACTCCCCGTGGCCTCGGTCCCCTTCCCCTGCGTACTGGAACAATCTGTTTGGCGGCCTCCACCACGACTGGGCAGAGGCCTCACTACTTGCCTTGGGGTCACCCACACCGCACTGAACCCTCTGTGCTCCCCGCTGCCAGCATGAGTCAGAGTCATGGTGCTGCATCTGAGAGCTACAAGTCTTTTGGCAAGCTGCGTGGAAACTTTTTGTCCATAATCACCTGCTGTGTTTCTGCTCGGTTAACTGTAATGAGCTGAGTCATAGAAGAGAGAGCCTTGGCCAACTTCGGGAGAGTGACAGGAATGCAGGAAGGATTCCAATTATGTAACAAGCGGGAGGGAGGCTGGAGAGACCAGTAACACCGAGCAGAAAGTGGGTTCTTCCCCGTTCTCGAAGGGCGATCTAAGAAGGCCGGATGCAAACGCAGGCACTCTCACTCCACCCTACGACACACGCCAATCAGAAAGGAACGTGTGTGCGCAGCACGGCACCCGAACCCAGTACGTGTGCGTACATGTATATGTGGATGTGTGTGTGCACGTGTACATGTGCGTGTGTATACGTGCATGTGTGCATGTGTCCATGTGTACACGTGTCTCTGTGTAGCTGTTCCTCCCAAACGCGTCTGGGCTACGTGTCTCCATCCTTTTTCAACCGTGGCCTCTGCACAGATGTGCTGCTGCCCCCACACTGAACCTGCCTTTGTCAGGGCCGACGGTGGCCCTTGGTCCTGTTGGCAGCATGTGCACCGCTGACTGTCCTGTGTCTAGAGCGTGTTCGCTCCCACCTGGCTTGCGGCCACTGCGCCCCATCAGGTTTGTCGCTGCTTCTCCTTGTCCTAGACTGTCACGTGCCACAGAGTGCAGGCCTCGCCTGGCCTCTCCCGTCCTGCCTCACGCGCCCCGTGGGAGCTGGTCACCAGCCCTCGGCTTCAGCCACGTCTATTTGGGGATGAACCCAACCACCTTCCAACGTGTCGTCGTGGGAGTTGAGGCAGGTCTGTGTGCCGTGCGTGCTGCTGTACGCCCAGCCATCACACACGGTTCACGGCAGATGCCGAAGACACCTTTCTGAAGGGACCTCGCACTGCGCAAGGCCAAGCAGAGCCCTCGCAGCCCCCACCCCAGGCCTTCATCCAGCCTTACGGTGGGTCTGGCTGGGGAGAAGGTCGCTCCGTTCCTCCCGGGCCAAACACGGTGCCTTCAACTCCTTTCTCATTCTTCAGCCCATGTTTGACCCCTGAGATTGGATCCAATCACTCGTCCTTCACAAAGCGCCAGCTGCAAACACTTGCATCTGCGCCAGGCCACTGCCCGGCCCCAGCACCCCCAGCCCGCACAGCCCCCAGAAGGAGAGCATCCCCACCACTGCGGAGAGGGCTTGGCACTCCACTGTGTGCCCACCGTGGCCAGGCACGTTCCTGGCCACACAGCCCCTCAGGGTTCCCCTCCACACTCAGAGACTCAGAAAGGATCCCAAGTCCTACCCAGGGCCTGACAAGCCCCAGGGGATGTGCCTTCGGGCTGCCTTGCGCAGCTCAGCCTCGTGCTCACCCAGTCGGCCCTCGGCCCACCACCCGGGAGCCCACGGTGGCTGCGGCTGCCTTGCCCGGGTGTATTCCCCTCCACGTGGCCGCGCAGGGCTTCCCTCACAGCCACCACCCTGCATCCCCGTCATGCTTCAGTGCCATCCTGCTTGACCGTTCACCACACGTGTCCCTCATTGGATTATCACATGGTTTGTTCTGCTTCCCAAACTCGAAAAGCAGCTTGATAGCAGCAACATCCACCCCATATTTAATAATAAAAACCAACAGCCCATAGAATAGAGCAGTACACGGGCGCCCATACGCTCTCCGATCCCGTTGTTATGAAACACTGTCCGCATTTCCAGTCACTGTGGCTCTCCCTCTCCCCACAGAAGTGACGGGTACTAATAAGTGTTCTGATTTTGTTTAACCGCCGGATCTAAGGTGAAGGCTTGTCTGCTGCAAGTGCTACTGTGTTGCCCTGTCGTCATTCCCGATTCACAGCAAATGCCGAACGGACGTTCCCAAGGTGGACGGGTGGGTGACGGATGGGCGAGTGAAAGAGACAGAACGCTGAGACGGTGCAGTTACATGGCACCGCGAGGAAGCCGGTTTGGCGATCCTGGAACTCTGAGGAGGGCAAACACCAGTGGTTTGGCTGGAGGGGCTAACGGCACGGCTGAACCTGGGGCCGCGCACCCTGCAGTGGGGCCCAGGTAGGTCTTGCTGGGAGAGGGCCCGTGGAAAGCGGGCTGGCCCGGTGTCAGGCATGCAGGAGCCGGGCCGGCACTGCCAGAAAACGCAAGTGCCAGGATGGGTCTGTGCGAGAGCTCAGGGTGCCTACCGCACCCGAACTGGTGTGTTTCACGACAGCACGGTTTCTTTTTGTCATTTTCAGAAGATGCTTCTTGCTTCATTAACTCTTTTTTAACCTGTACAATTCGGCAGATTTTAGTATGTTTATAGGTTGTGTAACCATCACCATCACCTAATTCAGAGCATTTTTCTCAATCTGAAAGAGAGCCTGTGCCCAGGAGCAGCTAGTCCGCTTCTCCGCCCGGCCCCGGCAGCTACACTCCACTTCCCGTTCCTACAGACCGGCCGCTCCGCACAGGTCCTGCGCGTGACTCATACGTGACCTTTAGCGACGGGTTTCTTTCACTCTGCCCAGCAGCTTCGAGGTTCCTTCATGCCGCAGCCTGCGTCCTACCTCACTTCTCGGTACAGTCCACTGCGCGGACAGACCGCATTTTGCTCATCCACTGACAGACATCTGGGCCGTTTCCACTTTTTGACTATTCCGCATTATGCTGCCGTGAACATGTGCGTACAAGTTTCTGCACAGACATATGTTTCCGTTTCTCTGAAGTGTGTATTCGGCGGAATGCTGGAGTGGAACCTCCGGATCATATGGTAACTTGGAGTTGACATTTTGAGGAAGTGCCAGACTGGTCTCCAGAACAGCTGCAGCTCTTCACGTTCCCGCCACCCCGCGCGAGGCTGCAATTTCCCACCCCCGCCACGCTCAGGACCGAGGTGTCTGCCTTTCGATTCCAGCCACCCCAGTGGCGTAAAGTGGCACCTCGCTGCAGTGTCCACGTGCACTTCCCTGATAATTAACGACGTCGTTGTCTTGTCTTCTTGCACCGGCTAGACCTTCCACCACTTAAGGTGAGTAGCCATATTAGGACATCCTCACCTTGATCCAACCTCGAGAGGAACATCCAACCTTTCAGCATAAGTGTGACGGCAGCGTAGGTTTCTCAAAGATGCTCTTTATCGCTTTGAAAAGTGACACCCATTCCTACTTTGCGAAGAGGTTTGCTTTCAATCATGGATGGGCGTTGGACTTTGTTGGATGCTTTCTCTGCGTCACTGACAGGGTCACATGATCTTTCTCTCTTAGGCTGAGGGCGTGGTGGATTTCATTGACGGAATTCTGAACACTGAGCCAGACTCACATATCCGTTGTAAGTCCCACTGAGGCATGGAGTACAATTCCTTTTATAAATTGCTAGAACTGACTTGCTATTATTTTGTTGAGGATTTTTGCATCTAAGTTTGTGACAGACAGTGGTCTAGAGTTTTCTTTACTTCCTCATGACCTGCGTGTTTGGTTTTGGCATCAGGGTAATGAGGACCTCATAAAATAAACTGAGAAGTGTTCTCAACCATTCTGTCTTCTGGAAGAGATTATGTAAAAAGAGTGTTAATTCTTTCTAAATGTTTGGAAGAACTCTCCAGGGAAACCACCTGGGCCTAGAGATTTCTTATTCAGGAATTTTAGAATTCCAAATTCAGTTTCTTTCACAGTTACAAGACTATTGAGATTATTTCATCTTGGTTGGATTTCGGCAGTTTGTGGTGTCAGAGGAATCGGTCCGTTTCTTTTAAGCCACCGCATTCCTGGGTGCGAAGTTGCTCCTACTATCCCCTGGTATCCCCTCACTGTTCCTTTAACGGCTGCAGGATCTGCAGAGACTTTCCATTTCATTTCGGATTCTTCTCTCTATATATCTGTTAGTCTTAGACGGAATTTATCCATTTTATGGTGGTTTTTTTTAACTGACAATCGATTTTTGTCTCATTGATATTTCCCTATTGTTTTACTGTTTTCAATTTCAATGGTTTCTGCTTTTATCTTTATTTCCTTCTTCTGGTTCCTTCGAGTTTATTTTGCTCATCATTTCTAGTTCCTTGAGGTAGAAATTTATATTACTAATTTGATATCGTTCCTCTTTTCTAACATAAGCATTTTAGTGCTATAAATTTCCCTTCCAACACTGCTTTGGCTGCATTCTGTAAATGCTGACGTGTTGTATATTCGCTTTCATTCCATTCTATGTACTTTTAAATTCCCCTTGAGGCTTCCGACCCATGCGTTATTTAGAAATGTGCCGTTTAATTTTTTCCAGAGATTTTTCTGCTGTCTTTATTGACTTCTAGATGACTCTGTCGTGGTTAAAGAACATACTCTGTGAGGTTTCAATTAGTTAACACTTGTGGAGGTTTATGACCCAGGATAGGCGCCAACTCCATGAGCGCTCCGTGGACACTGAGAAGGACGTGTGTTCTGCCGTTGTCGGGTGTAGTGTCTGTAAATATCATGCAGATCTTCACAGTTTGCATTTCAACACAGATGATCACTTCATTTTCAAAAAAAGTTTAATTTCTTCTTTTCTGATCTGTGTGCGTGTTTCTTTTCCTTGCCTTTTGCACAGGTTGGGACCCACTGTGCGATGCTGAGAGGAGTCAGGAGGAGGAATGTCTTTTTATTGCTTCTTGCCGTGGTGTCGGGGAAGAGCGCTTAGTGGCCAGACGTCCCTCTCCACAGACGGCGCTGGTTTCCCGCCTGCCCCTCCGCTCTCATGAGGCTCCGTCTTCAGCCATTTTTCTTGTTGCCAGAGGAAGCTCCACACCTGGAGCCACCAGGACCTGTCATGACAGCTCACCTGGTCGTTACCACAAACCCCTCCAACTTCGGTGTGGGGGAAGGGAGAGCCCCAGTCTCGGTGGGGGCGGGGCGGGGGCGGGAGCAGGGCCAGGCAGGCGGGCCCCTGTTCTGTACAGCGCTGCTGGCCAGAACATTATGCAATTTCTGATAATATTTTAAAACAGATGAAATTAGAAAAAAAGATTAAATTCTAAGAAAACTTCAGAAACACTCCCAGTTTTATGAAAATTACTTGTATTATTCATGGATTAGAGCTAATAATTTTTTGTTTCTTTTTGCATTTCATATAAATCAATTAAAGATCAAATATATTCAATGCATCACAGACACATCTAAAGAAGATAACTAAAAGTATTTTATTCAAAGACATATTTATCAAACCAAATCTAGAAATATTTCCTAAGCCTCAACTTAATATGAGGCATTCTTGACAGGTTTACATAACAGATTTAAATTACAGCTGACAACAAGAGAAGAGATGCCACAAGACAAAGCATAACCAAGTGTCAGATTCATTGTGTAAGAAATCCCTACATTAAGTCGGCTGAGGAAGGGTTCCGGTGGAGGGAAGTGTTTTTGGAGGAAGCAGAATCTTAGTTATACTCTGAGAGCTGAGAGTGCTAATGATGCTTTGTTTTGTCTGTGAATTTCATACCAGCAGTGGTGAGGGTTCTTAAATTTTTTATGCAGAGAAATTACTTTTCTTTTTCCTGAAGCTTTCAAATTACAGACCGAGAGTGGAAAAGGTGCCAAGAGAAAAGAACTTCATCTTCCCCGACACACGGCAGGAAGGGCCGGTGCCCAGTGCACAGAAGGAGCAGGACGCCGGAGACCACGTTCCACTCGAGCACACGGACTGGCGGGGCATTGCATGCAAAGCGCCCTGTGAGCTGTCAGTGCAGCCCCAACAGGGCAGGAGCGTGCAGAGGCTGAGGCTCGCCGGGAACCCTGGGCCGGCCCAGGGTCTCGTCCTGCCCCACGCAGCACCCACAGCTGCCCTGCACCCCCTCTGCTCTCCCAGCTCCGCTGGCGGGAGGCCCTGGTCCCCCGCAGGCTGGCCGTCCTTCCCGCTGCCCCCCAGGGCCCTTCCGCCTCAGCTGGCAAGTCAGCTCACCAGACCATCCCGCGCACCGGCCCAGCCCCACGAAATTCCGCGTTTTCCACAGGCTTTACTCTCCCCAGCTAGATGTTGGGGGTGGCAGTTCTGAGGATTCCAATTAAAGGGGTTTCTACTATATATGTTTTTAGATTACACCCCCTCTCTCCTATAATATAAATAGTTGTAATGGCAGCATTTCTTCTAAATCACAAATGTAATTCTTTTCTGTTGTGGTGTGTGGGGGGAGTGAGGAAGAGAGAGAGTTTCAACTACAACTATACGTTTCTTAACACCAGGGAGCAGATGTTCTATTTGTTTTGAAATAGAACAAATATATATCCCTATTATAAATTCTTACAGCTTACTGTAAATAAAGTACAAGGCTTATAACGGTGACTTTGGCCAGGCTTTGTTAAAGAGAGACGGAAACTGCCGGTGTGTGTGCAGAGAAGGTAAGAGGGACGCTGGCTCCCCTGTCAAGCCTGGGGCGGCCGGGCTGGAAGACAGTGTTCCCTGAAGACCTGTCCTCGGGAGAGCCAGCTTCTTTCCTGTGCGCCTAAACTCAGGCGCCCTCTAATTGTCCTCCACCACCACCCTCCCCAGAAAGCACTCAGAGGTTTTTTCCTCTAAAGATGTATCAGGGCAGCCAGTGAAGTCCCTGACGTCCCAGAAAAGTGCAGGCTGCACGGGGACATCTGTGAGTCCGGCCCAGCAGCCCTCGCCCGCCTGCCTTCCGCAGGGCAAGGCCCTAGGCGGCCAGTTCCCAGCGCAGATGTGTAGCATCTGGGGGTTAATTTCTCTTCATTCTTAAATCTGAGAAACAGTAAAACCATCATAAGCTCCCAGTATGAAAGAGAATAAACCAATGAAAAAAAGGTATGCTGAGGAAATAGGGATACCATAGAAAAGACAACATCTTTTTAAAACCCACAAATTAGTATCACTTGGAGATTAATAAAGTTATCACATAACAGATATCAACTCATTTCCCTACTACTTACAAATGATAAACAACGAAATTACAGGAGAAAGAACGGCACACACGAACATGGTAACGTGAAAGATGAAGTCCTCATAGAATAAACACCATGGATTCCTGTTCTGAAGTCAGGAACGTCATGACAACGCCGTGACATATTAATAAATTCCAATTTGGTAACAGTGACCAAGAAATACATCTTTTGACAAGTAACCAGAGAATTAACCTGTGGTATTGAGAAATCACAGACAGTTCTTGTAACACTACAAATATTAACTTTTTCTATTTTTTTTAAGAGACAGGGTCTTGCTATGTTGCCCAGGCTGGATGTAGTGGCCTGATCTTAGTTCACTGTAGCCTTGAACTCCTGGCATCAAGAAATTCTCTCGCCTCAGTCTCCCAGGTAGTTGGGACTACAGATATGAGCCACTGTACTCCGACAAATAGTAACCTTTTATCACAGAGAATTGACTTTCGTTGCAGAATTCCAGAACAATGCAATGTTGTCGTCTACAGTAGTAGCAAACAAACTAAGATTTCAAAATATGAACTCTTTAGCTCTGTGGCATATACATTTAACATTTTTTGAGGAACCTGAAGATTCTGGACATTAATCATTTTTTTCAGAATTACTTAGCTTAAATATTTGACATAAAACTCAGTTATAGTGATCAGTGCATGAGGACAATGTATCATAGGTGAGTTCAAACACGAGGTTTCAGAATGGAGACTAGGGTGGGTAAGTCTCTGCAGACTCAGGGCTGCTGCAGAAGCAAGCTCGATCCTTGCTAGAAAATGAGTGGCCATCTGGCAAGCTTCTCTGCTGCAGGAAGGGTGTGCTAGAGGCCACAGGACTGGACCACACAACGGTGTTCAGAGACTGTCAGATAAAAACAATTTCCTTGGAAGTGTCATGAGAAAACCTCATGGAGTGCAAAGAGGTGGCAGGAGAAGAGAATTGTGCCTGTGACTGCCACGTGACAACCTGTTCTCCAGGAAGACGTTCCCACACTATCTCCATGGCTACCCCCAGGGAAGTGTCTATGATCCAGTCTTAAAGCAAATGAACATGGTGATGTTCAGGACCAAGTCTCATCAGGACCGAGCTGAGCTCACACCGTCTCTGTAAGGAAAAGGCGTGTGCCTTCTGCGCAATCGACTCGCTCACATCCCGCCAAAGGAACAGAAGGGAAACTTGCCTAGATCGGACTCCAGGCTTTACTGCTGTCTTCATGGAAGACAAGAGTGGTAATTACCCTCGGGAAACACCCCTAGAAGCAGAAGTGATGGGCAATATTTAGTGAAGACCATCTCACTGAGACTTAGCCTTCTTTTCCAGTTTACTGATCAAGGATTTCATTTCCAAGATATAAGTTGTTACCAAAACATCTATATTCTCTTTTTCTCTTTCACATTCTCTCGAACTCATTCAATATATCATGTACTGCGACTATAAACATTCCTTCTACGGCTTCTATCTGGATGGAGATAGTCATATCTTTGGATGGGTCACAGCTACAAAGCCAGGTGGCAGACTTTCCAAGTACATCTACTCGTACTCCGAAAGTATTAATAGTAAGAGTGGTATTGTTTTAAGAGTGAAAATAGCCTAAAATTCCATAGCCACACAATCTCTAACATGTAGCTGGAATGATGGCATCTTACACGTGCGATGTAGCTGACGTTTGTCATCAGATAATCCAACAGTCACTGCCAACTCCTCCCCCTTCAGCCAACCTCCAACCGTAGCTGGGTGGCTACATGACCCAGCTCCAGCCAACGAGACCTAAAGAGATGTCTGCATTTACAGCCGTCCCTCCGTATGTGGGGGAATTGGTTCCAGTACCCCGAGATACCAACATCCTTGAAGGTTCAAGTCTCTGGTGTAAAATGGTGCAGTATAAACCTACGCACATCTCCCCGTATACTTTAAAACACCTCTAGATTACTTACAACACCTAATGCAATGTAAATGCTATGTTGATGGCTGTTGAACTGTATTGCTTAGGGAATGATGACAATGAAAACGTCTGTAAGTTTTCAATCCAGTACTTTCAATCTGCAGCTGGTCGAATCCGGAGATGCGGAGCCCACAGGTATGGAGGGTGGACTGCAGCCTCCTAGGAAGAGGGACAGGCATGGCCAGCACTGCCCCTTCCCCTCCTCCCGCCCCAGAGACACAAAACGCCTGCAGCTACGGTGGCCACGTCACACTCGTGAGGATAAAGCATCAACCAGTTGCAGACGCCAGAGCAGAGGTAAAGCGGCCTGGCCCCAGCGGCGTGGCTGAAGAAGTAAATCGTTTGCCTCAGAAATCTCACTAGTGAAAAAGACAAACTGCTATTTGTTTTAAAATCAATCATGAGATTTTTCATTACTTACAGCTGAAAGCATTGCAAACACAAACACTTAGGCTCCGAGAAAGATACTACCGCACAACCTTCTGTAGGCGTAACTTGAGGATTTGCTCCGGTAGAATAAAGGAGAAAATCAAGGAGGAGGACAAGGTGGGACCTGGAAAACGGTGGCTGCGCCCAGGAGAGCTGCAAAGGAGCCCCCGGTGACGGCCACGGGGCAGGCCCACGCAGAAGCATCACCCGAGAGCGGCAGCTGCACAAGGAGAAGCTGGGGACAAAGGGCACATTCTGCACTTCGATGCTCTCCTTGAGAATTTGGAAATTAAAGTGTTACAGGTATGTAATTAAAGAAGAAAAACGTCCAGAAAAAGCAAACAAACAAAAACAGTTCTAAAAAAGTGTATATCTCAGAGCCCTATTTAGCTATTCAAAGAGCAATATTTCCCTGGTCATCATCAGGTAACAAGGTTTAATTTTTGTCCTATTATAGAATCAACCCAAACTCTAAACATAGAGGCTTAATTATGGCTGGAAAATGGAAGATGGTTATAAAAGTAAAATGTGGATGACAAAAGTTGGGAAAGACAGGCAGCAAAAGAAAGCGCAGGAAGCTACGTGTCTGAAAACCAAAAGGTGTCATGCATTATCGATAAACTAGAAATAAGCGCATAACGATATCATTTAAAACTGCAAAGGTTACAAATGCAGAGAAATCAAATAAAGCAATGTAACCAGGCGGCAGCGGGGGAGCAGGAAGATACAGTTAATGACACAGCTCCTCCAATCCAGAATTTTCTCTTTGGGACTCACTCTTGAACACAAATAACAAGTATTAATTAAAACTATCATGTAACATGTTTATTCTGTACCAGACTTGTACATAACTTCTCCATTCTTTAAAAAGAGTCTACTAATGGCAGCTCTGCTCTTGGTCTATATGGTAGGAGAACCTAAAATCGGTGCAGCAAGAAACAGTAGCATCGCCATGTCATTTACAGATGTGGAGAGAGTGTCCAGGGCGCTGGAGACACAGACGGCTGGACGAGGAGACTTTGGTGGCAGAGTCCAGCAGGGGAGGTGCGGGGCCAGGACTGTTTATCCACCACAGGCCCTCTGATTTTTTAAACCACAGCATACACTAATTTGGTAAAAATAAAACTACTTATTGAAAAAGAGAAGATGGAAAGCAGAGAGACTCAAAGATCGTCCTCAATTTTCAAATTGCGAAGTAATGAAAAATACAAGGATGATTACTGAGTGACAGATACGCATTTTTCTGGCCACAAAGAAGTTTCGATTGTGTGCGGTGATTTGCGCCGTGCTTCCGTGAAGCCTCCTCCACCCGCAGCGTCTCTCAGCAGCGCACAGTGAACACCCCACGCTCCCAGGACAAGCACAGCGCCACTGACGATATGAAAGCTGATAATCGTCTCATAAAATTTATGTCACTCATATTTGTGTTACTGTTTGTTATCTGGAGGCTTTCTGGTCCAAGTAACCATTTTCTTGCATTATATTTAATCATTTTTTACTCTATTTTTTTAAACACTGGCACAAATTATTCACCTGCCAATTTCTTTCAGTCACGTGTTATACAATAAAAAGTATTAAAATATATTGTGAATTTACAAAGAACTTGGCTGGCTGTAGAGAAGAAATGAATATTTTAAAAGAATAAACCTAACAGGCCATATAAGATTACTCTTTCTACAGCAGATAGCTAAAGAACTAAAATGAACATTAGGATAGTAGCTGGGAGCCAATTTTATCATTTTAATTTCTGCTGTTTATGCAAGAGACCAGCTTAACAATAGCCAATATAGTAAGTGCAACAGAAAAACACAAGACTGATCTACATTGTAATTAAGAAAAAGAAGGAAGATAAAAATCAGAGCTAATTATAAAGCATATGGTATAATGCTGTGTTGCTATTTGCCACCTCCGTTAACATTTTTTTTTCCTTTGATCTCCCTTCGTGAGGAATGACTCAATTAAACATTTTTTTCCAAAAAAGATGCATGGAAATCTTATGCGTAGCACTTAATGAAATGAACAGTGTCTCAGGCTGATTAATCCTTGGCAACATACAGAGAATACATACAGTTACTAACTGAGCGGATACTCAAAGTGTGACAAAGTAAACATTTAATGTTACCCGTGAGCTAGAAACACGGCCTTCTGCTGAAAGGGGAGAGGGACTATATTGAACATGTTTTAATTAACTAAGGCTGATGTATTGGTCTTTCCCTTAATCACTCTACTGCCCATAAATTGGGTGCAAAAATCAGCCAGGATTCTTTGGCATTTTAATTTACATATTATAAATGTAAAAAAAAATTTTTGCAATATTACTTGATGCAAGGAAAAGTAAACTACCTCTCATTGCTTTGAGTTTTTAGCACTCATTAGATAAAACATCCCCTGGGTAAACTCAGATGAAATGCCTAAAAGCAAGGTAAAAATTTGATGATATAAAACCTGATCTTTCCCTTCTCTTGTTACAAAATACAAAACAGAGAAACTTGTGGCGTTCGGTTTGATTTTCATGGATAAAGGGCATTATGTGCATCACTCATGCGATGTTCTGCGTAGGGACTTACTTTGTAAATACAAAATAGCACACTCCAGACACGCTAACTTCAAATTCTATCAAACGGAATTTCAAATTTTGTTGCTGATTATGTTAGCATTATTCTCTGATGAAATGTGAAAAACATAACATACATTAAAATTGAACAGACCCAAAAAGGCTCGAGGAAACATACTCATGATCATTTCTGTTCCTGAATCACAAATTTCCTGTATTGCAGTCAATCAGAGTTCACGACCCCCTCGAGGCTGCAGAATATTTTATTCTGACACTCTTGCGCCGGCCACAGGACAGAGGCCTCTTAATTGAAATTGCCTCTTCAATTTGTCTTTAGAATTCACTGTTTAATTCAAACATCAAATATTAATTAAAACAACCAAGCAAAACGTCTCTTCATTATCAGAGTGCCACACGGGCTCGTCGGTTCTTTAAATGGGAGCACCAATGACAGCTGCTTTGGTTTGTTTTCTATCCTTTAGCTTCGTGGGCTTTTGAGAAACTGGGGCAATAACAAAGACGGTAGTGGACTTGAAGACTGTGGAATCAAACATATGGGTCCACTTCTCCTAAAATAACGTCTGCTTTACTTTAACATTTATTTTAGAGGTAGAGATCGCTGGGACACAAATCAACTCTACTAATGTTATCACTTAATTAATGTTCAGATTAAAAATAACACTGAGTAAAATGAGATGTAAAAGTAAGCCCACAAACCTGTGCGGAGTACCCTTCCAGTTCTATGTCATCCAATACACCATCCGCCCTGAGCGCTCCGAGCACATCTCCATTCAGAGAACGTCCTGCACCCCCAACCTACCAACCTCCCCACCCCACCCTCTCCCCAGGAGGCAAGAACAGAGACCTGGCGACGCTGTGCCTCACCTCCAGCTCCTGCTCCCGCTGCAGGGCGAACTGTTTGAAGGACTTGACGATAAGGCCGGCGTTGGAGCAGTCGTAGACGAATATCGACGGGCTGCCCATCCACGTCTGCAGGTCATATATGGACAGGGGGATGTACTGCGTGTAGTTCTGGAAAACAAAGTGCGCACATGTCATGTGTACATCGCAAGAACACAGGCTGCTAACAAGTACCTGCACTTTAAAAGAAGGTACGACTCATTCTGCTGGTCGGAGAGATGGCGTTCTCGAGTTATCATTTATACAAAACTATCACAACAGCAAACTAAACTTCTGCACATTTACTGACGTGATGTCTCACTCCCCTAAGTGTCCAGTGCTGGACCAAGTTCGCATCCCTCGCCCCAGAGCACCTCTGCAGCTGCTGCGGCTCCAGCTACCTGCTGTCTCCTTAGAGAGTGTGTTCAGGCCCCTGTGGGACTCCGCGTATCCCACGCCGCTCTCATAAACGAAATAGATACACATGCTGTTCACACCGTTTCTCTGCTCACCCTTTTACTCTGTACCGTGTCTGTGCTTAGACCACGTGACACACACCTCATCGTGAGAGAGATGAGCTCTGATGAGCAAGGTCCTCAAACTTGCACGTCACTCTCTCTGAGTTCAGAAACGCCAGTAAGCACTTTATCCTCTAAATGCTTCCAAGAATCACATATAAGGGGTGCAAGTGGGTTTGGCACTGCACATGTTTTACAAATCACAGAGCAATAGTCTATTAACACCAATCCTCTAAGTCTGCGGCCCCCACCCCCAGCACCGGTCCGTGGCCGCCAGGAACCTGCACGGCAGGAGGCGAGCAGCGGCCAGGCAAGCGAAGCCCCACCTGCACCCACAGCCGCTCCCCGTCACTCGTGTCGCCGCCCGAGCCCTGTCCCGCCAGATCAGGGGCACTGGACCCTCACAGGAGCTCGAACCCCACTGCAAACCGTGCGTGGGAGGGATCCAGGCTGCGCTCCCCAAGAGAGTCCAGGGCCTGGTGATCTGAGGTGGAGCCGAGGCGGCGATGGCCCCAATTCCCCCACCCCTGGCTGTGGAAAAACTGTCTTCCACAAAACCAGAGCCTGGTGTCAAACAGTTGGGGACCACTGCTCTAAGTGACACATTTTTCTGGGCACGTTGTACTGTTTAGCACCTGAAAAGACTCTAGTGATTACTGGTAAATGGAGAGAAGAAGGTTCTCATCCCACTGGGGAAAAAGCTAGCATTTTAAAGCAATTCTCCTCCATGGAATACCTTTGCCCGTTTACCTTTCCTCCGACATCAACGGAGTCAGTGGTGAAACTCTGGCAAAAATCGGAGTCTCAGAAATTGGCAGAAATCAAACTCACAGTGAAGGTGTGTTTGTTTCTCAGCAGCTGGACAAACGCACCCCTCTGGCACTGCCTGTAGCACTGTCTACAGCGCAACAGGAAGAAAGGGCAGAAGACAGACAATCACACAAAGCCTGGGGGTATCAGGCACCCAGGAGCCAGCAGAGGCTTAGGACATGTGCAGCACAGAACCAGAAGTGAGTTCCACGCCAGGCATGACAATGCAACACGCCAGCAACATAGGTGCGCAGACATCTACACCATGAGAGAGGACCACTCTCTTCTTACACTCAGCAGTTTCACGTCGTTGAACTGTCCTCACCTGGCGGGTTGTTTACAGTCAGTGTGCTATGTAAGAGAACACCTGGAAACGCTCTCGGCAAATGAGCTCTCACTGATGGAGTCCACAGATGTCAATTCTGTCCTAATGAATCTAGAATGTCAAGCCAAGTCCAGTGTTTTCCCTTTAATGGAATTGGACAAGCTTATTCTAAAGTCAGTGCAGAAGAGAAGTGCACAAGAATAAGAATAATTTAACAAAGAATAACGAATAGGGAATCACACTACCAGATACTGAACATACTCGAAATCTGTGGCAATGACAGGATGGCACTAGGGAGGGTGAGACCACAAATCGACAGAAGAGAAAGCCCAGACACAGGCCCGCATAGACAATTGTGATGAAGGTGGCATTTCAAGTCAGTCAAGAAAGAATGTAGTTTACTAAGTAAACCAGAGTGGTTTAAAAATCTAGATGTAAAAGCACAATAAAAGATTTTTATTTATTTTGGTGTAAGCAAGGGCTTCTTAAATAAGTCACAAAACCTAGAAATGTTAAAGAAAAAGATGGGCAGATACAATAAGATAAAAATTATATAATGCTGATAAAAACACATACTAATTTCATGTAGCAATTTTAGAAGTAGGTACAACATGTGTGACGGAGAATTTACATTGCGAATGTGTGTACATAAGCTGCAGCTAAGATGAACAAAAGACAGAACAAAAAAATACAAAAACAGGCAAAAGATACACACAGGCAATTCACAGAAGCAGCAAGAATGGTCAGTGATCCTGAGAAGGGTTTCATGCTCTCAATTAATCGTGTAAATGCAAATTACAATGAGAATCCATCCATCCATCCATCCATCCATCCATCCATCCATCCATCCATCCTATCATTTCCATCTGGCAAACCGGAAAGAAAGATAAAAGATGAGTGATACCCATGTTGATAAGGATGTGTTCAACAGGGCACTCATTGACCGGTGGTAGGAATGTAGATCAAGGAAACTTTTTTTGGAAGGCAATCTGGCAGTATTTGTAAAAATTTTAAATATACATTTCTTTTGACTGCTTCTAAGTATCCACCCTCTATAGAAACAATTGCATGTGCACGCAGAGATGTATGTACAAGGATATATAGCATCTTGGCTGGTAAAAAACTATAAACCATCCAAATGTCGCTGTGGTAGAGCCTGCTAGTCTAACATCTTATTTTGCCTTCTTCTTTACCAATGGGGTTTTAGCTGAACACTCTGTCCAGCTGCCTTTACAGCTAAGTCTGTTCCTATAGTCAAATTCCAGCCCGTCGGACCTGGTCAAAAGTGAATTGTCCAAATAATAAGTGCTGCTCCAGTGCTCACCCATGCCAAGGTGTGGAATGTGGTGAACCATCTTCCACCATGCCACAGATAACAGCCACCATGCCACGGACAACACCCACCACGCCACGGACAAAAGCCACCATGCCACGGACAACACCCACCACGCCACAGACAACACCCACCATGCTACGGACAACATCCACCATGCCACAGACAACATCCACCATGCCACGGACAAAAGCCACCACGCCACAGACAACACCCACCACGCCACGGACAACACCCACCACGCCACGGACAACACCCACCATGCCACGAACAAAAGCCACCATGCCACAGACAACACCTACCATGCCATGGACAAAAGCCACCATGCCACGGACAACACCCACCATGCCACGGACAACACCCACCACGCCACGGACAACACCCACCACGCCATGGACAACACCCACCACGCTACGGACAACACCCACCATGCCACGGACAAAAGCCACCACGCCACGGACAACACCCACCACGCCACGGACAACACCCACCATGCCACAGACAAAAGCCACCATGCCACGGACAATACCCACCATGCCACGGACAACACCCACCATGCCATGGACAACATCCGAGGGACAGTGGGGCCAAGGGACAGAAGAAACTCAGGCCCCAAAGGCTGACATGGACTATTACATACAGACAAATCAAATTCTACTTTACATTTTAAAATCCCAAAATAAAGGGGCTGAACTAGAGCCTGATATATGCAACATGAAGGAATCAATGGGCAAAGTACTGTCCACACACCATACATCCACGTTACAGAACTGTCCCTGTGACAGAGACTGAGGCTATTTACATGCACTGATGTGGAACGATGCCAGAGGCTTAGATGATTTTTAAAATGTTTTAGAACGTCATGTGCAACATGGTCTCATTTTGTGTGGAAGAAAGGAGAGCGGAGAGTGTAGAGCATCATGCCCCCGCCACCCGAGCTCTGCTTCGCACGTAGTGAGAATGCGGCAACCGTGCTGATGACTGGCTCGCATCGCTGGTGCTGAAAGAATGAATGTCTCACTGCAAGGGCTGGAGAGGGAGGAGGGTGCCACAGCTAATTTTTTTTTTGACACAATCTTGCTCTGTTGCCCGGGTAGAGTACAGTGGCATCATCATAGCTCACTGTAGCCTCCAACTCCTGGGCTCCAGGGATCCTCCTGCCTCAGCCTCTGAGTAGCTGGGACTACAGGTGCACACCACCATGCCTGGCTAATTTTTCTCAGTTTTTGCAGAGTCAGGGTCTCGCTTTGTTAACCAGGCTGGTCTCAAGCGATCCTCCCATCTCGGCCTCCCAAAGTGCTGGGATTACAGGCGTGAGCCACCACGCCTGTCTCATATCCACTTCTTTTAATACTCCTACTCAGCGAGGAGCCTGTACGGAAGCCAGGACACCCGCCCTGCCCACAGCCCCGCCACGTCCTCGGCGTGGCCAGCAGAAAAACGGTGGCTGCTGGATCTTTACTGTCTTCCAGGTATAGTCACACAGGTCCCACAGGCAGCAAAGAAGCATGAAACGAAAGACAGGAATCTCTTCTCGCAGAAAGGACCTTCATTACAATAGACAGAATGTACGCAGACCACAGAATGTACGCAGAGGAAGGAGAAGGGTGAGCTCTGGGTTTGCAGCGATACACTTGTGCACTCCCTTGCTGTTTTATAATGAGCAGGTACCACATATCATCTGTATAAGCAAAACACAAAGATGCGTCAGCAAATGCTGCGTTGGACAAAGTTTCCTCCTGAAAGGCGGGCGGGCAGGAGATCCTAACAGGGCCCCCTGGGCCTGGCGGGAGAGAGCTCCTCCCACCTTCCTGTCGCCCCAACATTGCCATGGAGGAAGGGGCCGAAGGAGCCTTCCACTGGGCAGGGCCGCCCCGCACTGATGGGAGAAAGGGTTTGGGCAGCCTGAGAAACCACAGCACTTTCACGCACTAGAAACACCGAGCTGTCTATCCCCCTCCCACAATGTTCATGCTCAGCGAGGAGCCTGTACGGAAGCCAGGACACCAGCCCTGCCCACAGCCCTGCCACGTCCTCGGCGTGGCCAGCAGAAAAACGGCGGCTGCGGGATCTTTACTGCCTTCCAGGTATAGGCACACAGGTCCCAAAGGCAGCAAAGAAGCATGAAACAAAAGACATTTCAACACACCATGTTCTCAAGTCTTATCTTTTGAGCTGAAATCTATTTTTTACATTTGCGAAACTCAAAAGGTACCTTTTAAATTTCTGAGGTACAAAATTGACAAATACTGACTCATTAACATAATGAGGTGCCGATACACGGGGAGAGCCTTAGTGATTCCTTCTTCCATTCTGTGCCCTCCTGGCAGCTCCCGCCAGGGTCACGGTGGCGTCTTCAGCTGCCCAGTCCCGCTCGGGACAAGAGAGTCACCATTTCCCAAGCACATCCCAAGGGCACCGCTGCAAAAAGCCCTGGGCTTTCTGCGGGGTCTTAGTGTCACGATTTTAGTTATGAGAGGGGTTTTCATCCTATAACCACCAGGAAGCTCCGCCACGGAAAATGGCCTGAACACCCCGCTCTGCCTCCGCAGACGGCTGCGTAGCAGGACCAGGACGCAGCCTGCATGGCAGCACAGGCCTCTGTGGCCCCTCGCTCTGAGCGGCACTGTCCTCCCCGGCACTGTGGACATGGGCCAGGTCACTCCTGGGGCTGTCCTGCGCACTGCACGATGTCCAGCAGCACCCTGGGCTCTACCACCACGTACTGGAAGCACCTGCCCTCTGTTGCCCCAGTGTGACAGTCACAATGGCCTCTAGACACTGCCAGGTGTCCGAAAGCGAAAAACCTCCCTGGCTGAGAACTGCTGCCTTAGAGGAGAGATGATTTCATTTAAAAGATTGGCTGTACGTGTTAAGTTCAGTGCGCCTGCAACAACCAGACGTCTGCGCCCCTCAGGGAATACAAAGCCAACTCTATCAAGCACTCTGAGGAAGATGGCCTTTGCGAGCAACCCCATGAGAGCAGGGGCGTCGGATCTCGTTTCCGCCTCAGAAATGACCTGGCTGCTGTGCGAAGCTCCAGGCCGGAATCACAGCCCTGCGAACCCACAGAGGGCGGCCTCGGCTGCAGAGCACAGAGACGACAGCCAGAGCGCAACTGCTTCTCTCTGTCCCCTGGAATATTCCCACGCGTCCCGGCCGCACCAACCCACACAGCCGGAGAACACAAAAGCCGCCGTGTGCGCTGAAGGCCGCTGGACACGCCCAGAGCTTTTAGGCATTGGGCTGCGATTCTCTCCCACCCCAAACTAAAAGTACAGAGAAGTCCTACTCAAGGTATCTCTTCTTTCTCTTAAAAAAACATATTCAAGGCTGGGCGCGGTGGCTCACGCCTGTAATCCTAGCACTCTGGGAAGCCGAGGCGGGCGGATTGTTTGAGCTCAGGAGTTCGAGACCAGCCTGAAAGAGCGAGACCCCGTCTCTACTAAAATTAGAAAGAAATTAGTTGGACAACTAAAAATACATACATATATAAAATTAGCCGGGCATGGTGGCGCATGCTTGTAGTCCCAGCTACTCAGGAGGCTGAGGCAGGAGGATTGCTTGAGCCCAGGAATTTGAGGTTGCTGTGAGCTAGGCTGATGCCCCAGCACTCTAGCCCGGGGAACAGAGTGAGACTCTGTCTCAAAAAAAAAAAAAACATATTCAAGGCCACATTTTGATTTCAAACAAAGAAACAGAAATGGGTTTTAGATAATTTATTCATTACAATCCACTTTATCTATCAGGAGAAATCGGTTGAAAACGTACCCTGGCTTCATCAGACTGTCATCGCAGACGGAGTCGACCACAAAGACAGCCACAGCTGGGAAAAGCCCAACCCATGGAAAGCCTGGAGGACGTCTTCCCACCAAGGGCCACCCCAGCCGAGCGGCAGGACCCGGTGCTCCCGTCACCCAGGGAGCTGCGCACGTTTCCGCATCTCGAGGACTTCTGGTATAAAGACTGCGCCTGAGCTTTGGATTGTTACGTGAAATGCAGAATCGCATGCGCACCTGGCTCTACCAAACAGAGCAGATACAAAGCGAGGAGCAGGGCCTGCCCACGAGTCATCTTGGAGGGTGGCAGCACTGCCTCCAGAATGCAGGGGTGAAGTAGGAAGAATCCTGCCCTGGCTTTGTGAAGTTTGGGTCCCGGTGGGTGGGTGCGACAGGCAGAACGACACGCGGTAATGCCACCCCCACGCTCCACCCGAAAAGGCAAACCTGAACACAAGATGGGTGGCCTCCCCTCCCACCTGGCCTCTCCCATCAGGTGCAATGGTTCTGACACTCCCACCCCCGCCACCAGAGGGCCGAGCATGCAATTGGCCTGGGAACTCCCAGAATCGCTGCGGCTGGGACGAGAGCGCCCACCAGTGTCCCCATAAAACGTCTGGGATACAGAGAAGACTGCCATCAGCTGACGGTCTCCATGTGGCCTCACCCACATGTGATTAGGTCATTTCCTTAACCTTGCTGTTTTATACAAACTGAGATTGCAGCACCTACTAATCACACCGTGGCAGTGTTTTCCTCAACGTATGGGCGATACCAAGTATGTCACAGGTGGTAGACGAGAGGGGGGAGGGGCTGCCATGATCATTCTCAATGAATCAAACAAGCTGAGACATCTAAATGCTTTTCCCTTTTACTGCATATCTATTTCTAGCTGGACACAGAGTAATTGCTATGACAACAGTAAATACTGTAGTAAATATATGATAAAATAATTAAGTAAATGTAGTGTTTAAAATTAAATACATAGTTAAAATATGTAAATACCTAACTCATGAGTCATCAGCAACGGAACGCGTATGTTCGCTCCTCCTCGGGAAGTGGAAGAATCAGTGCATTTCGACAGCCTGTGACCACCCTGTCCCCGTCGTGAGTATGGAGTCACCACTAAGAGCCGTGCTGAGAGAAATTCATATCGTAAACATCAAAATGAATTCCAAATTGAGTATTCATAAAAAACCCATTCAGCAGGGAAAACGAATGAATTAGAGCTACATGAATCGGGATGGCTGCACCCGCAAACGTAAGCTGGAACAGACGAGGCAAACTGCGTCAGATGCGCAAAGTGACACCATTCATGAGAAGTTTTAAAGGATACACAGGATTACTCAATGTTGTTTAAAATTACACATCCATACGGTAAAAGTATGCAGATATTATTGGGATGATAAGCCCCAAATTCCAGCCAGGAATTACCAAGGGAACAAAGGGGAGGAGATAGCCCGACGAGCCCGGCTCCACCTCGGCGCTGTGGCGTAGCCGGACGGGTCGGCACAGGGGTCGATGTCTATTTTTCGCATGTAAAATGCTTAACAGTGAGAAAAATAGCAGTGTAAAATTTTAGAAGTATCTATAGACGAGCATTTAAGAAATAGTTTTGGCATGATGAAATCTTTCTAAGCATTTCACAAAATCCAAAATCAACATGGAAAGATACTGATAAAACTGATTACATAAAATTTTAAACTTTCTGATTACATAAACTTCTGTATTGCCAAAAAAAAGTAAACAAAGTTAAAAGGCAAATGAGGGGGAATATCTGCAGTGCATGCAGCAGGATAGGGCTAATTTCCTACTATATAAACAACTGTTATAAATCGATTCAAAATCTATGATACCCCCACAAAAAAGCCATGGACAAAGGATGTGAACAGGAGTTTAAAGACTGATAAACAGAAAATGGTCAGTGAGAACGTGAAACGGTTTGACTGGCAGCCAAGAAACACTAAAGACATGCCGTTTTCACGTACAGCAGGAAACGGAGAGGGTGAAACGCCGAGTCCTGGAGAAGAGTGGGAAACATCGCTCGCAAACAATATGAGCGCGAGTGTGAACAGATGCAGCCCTTATGGGGTGCGCGGCTTTGATCCTGGACCTCAACTTCTAGGAATAAATTCAATTCAACAGTTGCACTTAAAAACGTGTGCAAATATAACCATCAAGATTACGGACGCAGCAGCATTTGCAAAAGCAAAAGCCTGAACCAGGAACCTAAGTAGTTACCATGGGGGTTTAATAAATCATCTTTGGCACATCTGTTTTTAAAAAACCACAATGCAAAAGTATAAAAGAACAGTGTTCAAGTAAATTAAGTTTAAAAAGTTTAAGTTGCAGAACACTATGGAGAACATAATTCCACTGTATTTAAAAATTATATATACTTCCAGAAATTTCTATTCATGGAAATTCATTTATGTATCTCTATCTATCTATAATAATAAAGTTCCTGAAAGGATACATAAGAAATAACAGAGATTACCCCTGGGGAGGGAAGAAAGGGAAGGGAAGAACCTTTATTGTTCATTTTATATGTATCTGTACCATTTGCAAAAAGAAGAATGAATTTTATAATAAAAGATTTAGAAATTATTTAAACAACAAGCTTGCCAAGAGTGCCCGTCTGCAGACACATGAGAACAAAGCGCACTCCCAGTCCCTTCTGTCCGTGAGGTCGAAGACGCTGCCTGTCAGCAGCACAATCTGCAGGCAAAGCAGCTGGACTCTTGCCCTTGGCTTAACAAAACTCTAAAATATTTTTTAAAAGAAATCAAATTGGATAACAATGGGGACTTGTTCTTTCTCAGCTGCAGACTTTCTAGCAGTGGTTCCTTCTGGCTGTCCTCAGCTGTAAGTAAATAACAAGGTGAAGTTGGCTGCGTTCTCTCCCACCTTTCCAGTGGACGAGTGCATCTGGAGCATTCCAGTGACTGTCAGAATATGCCCAGGTACCCTCAGGGTGCCTCCAGCATGTCACTGAGGCTAGCGAGACCCAGCAACCTGGCTCAGCCCTGCCGTCCCAGATAACAGCCCAAGGGATGCCCTGCAGAACCCGGTGCCCTGGCAGCCCTGGGCGACCCGGGGGAGCCTGTGGCTAGCTTTGCCTCTTGCCTGGGCCCAGGCACACAGAGCAGGAAGAGCCAACGTGAGCGCTGATGCCACTGAAGAGGAAAGGGATGATTTCACACCTCCTTGTTCACCCTCTGACATTACTAAATTTGCCATCCTCTTCCCCCACGCTCACTTGTGCAACGCTGAGAGGCCTTACTAACTCGGAGTCAAGTGAATTGTGCAGTCTGCACGATGTTGCTTGCACTACTGCAACTTTTTTTACCCTACTGACCCTAGGATGACAGGGCACTGGAACCACGCCACCCGCTCCCAACAGTGTCACTAGGTCAGAGGGGACCAATTCTTGTCACCAGTGCCACCAGTACTCTCAGGCCACCCTTGTCTACCTGGCTCTTACTCCTGCTTCGAGACCCAGCTGAAGGGCCCCCTCTTGCCTGCGTTCCCTCCTCAGTGCTCCCACTCAGCCTTCATGTCTTCCTGGACTGTCCCCTCCCTAGACGGTTCAATCTGAGATGAACAACAATGGGTCTGGGAAGTGTCCTTCCTAATGCGTAACAGGCACAAGTGACCCAACCAGAGAGAGTGAACACCCTGTCTGCACCTCACGCTGCGCCACCCCAGGGGATTTCAAAGCAGACACCCCAGAGCAGCAGCAGCAATTTCTTGGAATACGTACGGAGGCTCCCCAAGACCTCTGAAGCAGTGATTAACTGCACATCACATCAAATAAGAGACATCTATTTGATAGAGACGCGATTTACAAAACAAAAACCAATAAACTCTATGAATTAAATAACATTTATTTAGAATTGCTCATGAAATAAATATTCAACTGTAATAAAGGGCAAAAGACGTATCAAAAAACTCAACAAGCCTTTAAAATCCTTGAGGTTTACTTGAACGCACACTTCACGAGTACCCCACGCCCACACCTACCATCTGGGCCGTCGCCTCCTGCTACTGGCTGATGTGTATCCAGAGAACACACTTGGGAAGGAAGATAAATCTGCCAGCCCCTCTCCTCCGCTCTCCTCCGCGAACTGCCACATGCAAGAAAATCGGCCGTCTATGGAGAGCTGGGTGACAACTCCAGATGCGACCATGGCGCCTGCCTGTGAGCTAGAAGGAAGCAGCCCTGAGAGGATGCCATCTATGTGTGGCTGGGACTTCCGATGCAATTCCAAGCCCTCTGGCGGAAGATGTACTTGGAATCTTCTTAGAAATGGGAAATTGCTTATTTAGAACTGGACTGCTTTACTTGGAAAATAAATGGTTCTTCTTGCTAATGGGCCAAACTCCTCTGAATAAGGGATACTACTTTCATCTCAACTGCAACGCTGGGGCTGACCGTCCCTCCCGGATTCTTCCAGGCCATTTCCTCCTGGTTCTCCTCCCGTCCTCCTGCGATCCTCTCCTGCTCCGCAATTTCACTCTCTCCTGGCTTCCTTCAGCTCTGTGACTGTGTATCGAGGGCCCCAAGCAGCACCTCTGTCCCCACTCTCACGACTCCATGCTCGCGGACCCCAGGACCTACACACCATCTGGGAAGGAACACCCACAGATGCCTTCCTGCTTCTTTCTCCTAGTCCCGATCCCAGTCTCCACGACTCCCTCCGCCCCAACTCTGTGCGTTCCAAGTGGTTCCAGGGTTCACCCCCTGGCCTGATTCAGTGCTCCACACTTTGTCTCTGGGGTACAACCGCCTGCTAACTGGTCTTTGCCCAAATCCCTCCTTCACTGGAGCGATGTTCTAAGCAGACATCTGGCCGCATCACACCCTTAGCTATTTAACACGCTGGAGCCCACAAGCCTGGCAGTCCGGAGGTGCTCTGGGCTTTCTTTAGCCCTGGAGCCCTCCCTGGCCTTTCTTGTTTTTAATCCCTGATTCCAACCCCAGGATCCCATGGCACAGAACTCCTTGTGGTTTCCGACAAATACCATGCTGGTCTTTTAAATCGTGTATTCCCTCTGACATCACCCGCATCTAACCCCTCTCATGCAGAAGTGTTGACTTTGCTCTCTTCTTTAAGACTCAGCCCAAGCCAGCAGCACCTCCTCCCGGAGGCCTTCGACCTCCCCTGCCCCCCGCTGCTGAGCTGCACACCACTCCCCCGTCTCTCTTAAGAAGCCAATATTTTCTCTACGTCCTCCTGATACGTCGTAATGTAATTATCAGTCTTTCTTTTAACTTAGATTTCAAACCAATACTTAGTTTTCGCTTTCCATCTGTGTTCCCCGCCCCGAGAATCATGCAATGTCTAGAAACGGTAGGCGCTGCACAAGACAGAAGGTACGGTCTTTGAAGTTTCTGGCAGAGGGCAAGGGCTGGGTTGCAAACACCACAGGAAGACGGCTAGAAAATTAAAAATTATCTTAAACCAAAAATGCAAAACCACATAAACTCCACCTTTATGTTCAGTAGTAAATCAAAGAGAGGCAGGTGAGCTGGAGAGAAGCTCGTCCTACCTGGAGAAGGCAGCAGGAGCCTTGTTCAGGTAGGGAGACGCCTCAGAGCTCTGTGCCTGCCGCACAGCAATGGACAGAAACGGCTTCTGGGTATAATGCAACTTCGTAACGCAGAAAAAACATGAGTGGGGAAAAGCTTCCTTCTTCTGCAAAGAAGAAGAAAAGGCAGAGAGGGTCTAAAAGCTAACTGGGAGTATTCGAGCAGTGGATTAATCCTTCCCCCACAAACGTTCCGCTGCATGAATCTTTTTTTTTTTATTTCAGCATAATATGGGGGTACAGATGTTTAGGTTATGTGTGTTGCCCTTGCCCCCCCGTCCCCTCCTTCAGTCCAGGTTTCAAATATGTCCATCCTATTGCGTGGTGCGCATTGCACTCTTTGTGTATGCATATACCCGTCCCCTCCTCCCCCCTCCCCCTCCCCCCTGCCCCACCTCCAATAGATGTTATTTTTATATATGCACTTATGTGTTGATCAGTTAATACCAATTTGATGGTGAGTACATGTGGTGCTTGTTTTTCCATTCTTGGGATACCTCGCTTAGTAGAATGTGTTCCAGCCCTTTCCAGGAGTATATAGGAGGTGCTATATCACCATTGTTTCTTAAAGCTGAATAGTACTCCATGGTATACATATACCACAGTTTATGAATCCACTCATGTATTGATGGACACTTGGGTTGTTTCCACATCTTTGCAATTGTGAATTGCGCT
>CAUYSK010089425.1:0-16901 GCA_963575035.1 Avahi laniger
AGTCCCAGCTACTCGGGAGGCTGAGGCAGGAGGATCGCTTGAGCCCAGGAGTCTGAGGTTGCTGTGAGCTAGGCTGACGCCACGGCACTCACTCTAGCCAGGGCAACAAAGTGAGACTCTGTCTCAAAAAAAAAAAAAAAATGGAGTAATCATATAACCTGGCAATTCCACTCCTAGGTATACTGTATACTCAAGAGAAATGAAAACATATTCACACAAAAACTCATACACGAATGTTTCTAGCACCACTGTTCACAATAGTCAAAAGGTAGAAACAACCCAAATGTCTAACTGATGCAGAAATAACATACACCCATACAATGAAATGTAATTTGGCAATAAAAAGAAATGAAGTACTGACAACAGGAATGAACCCTGAAAACATGATGCAAAGTGAAAGAACCCGGACACATAGACACATACATGCCATATGATTCCATTCACATGAGATGTCCAGTTCAGGCAAACCCTACTCAGAAAGTAGAAGAGCGGTTGTCAGGGGCTAGAGCAGGGGGGAGTGGGGAATGACAGCTAACGGGTACAGAGTTTCTTTTTGGGGTGATGAAAGTGTTCTGGAATTAGTGGTGATGGTTGTACAACTCCGTGAATATACTAAAAGCCATTGAATTGTGCATTTTAAATGGGTGACATCTCAATAAAACTGTTTAAAAGGGAGAAAGACAGCAAGGGAAGAAAGCCCCTGATTCAGGGTTGCAGTGGCCAGCTGGGGCAGGGGCAAAGTGTAAATGGCTGTAACCTTAATCCTCTGGTCCCTGCGCTGGGCAGGGCCGAAGGCCCTCCGTGTCATGGGCCGTCAGGGGAGCGTTCCGAGCTCGGACCCCGAGTCCTCGGCCGGCCGGGGTGCACCTGAGGGGCCGGCACCAGGGGAACCGCGCACCCGCAGCAGGTGACCCCCCGGGAGCGCTCCCGAGCGCCAGGGCGAGTGCGCGCCCCAGGCGCGAGGGGGTGTGGCGCGGGCGCGCGCAGAGTCCAGGGTTGCCCAAGGCATCTGGCGGGGAGCTGGGGGCGGGGGAAGGCGCGCGCCCCGGACGCGGCCACTGAGCGAAGGGGGTCGGCTCGCTGGGGGGGGGACCCTCGGTGGCTCGCGGGGGTCGGGGCTGCGCGCTGGGCCCCCGGCCCCGGCAGGGAGCGCCCCCGCCCAGGCGCCCCGCCACTCGGGCGCTTTTCCGGCCCTCCCTGGGCGTCCCCGCCTGGCGCGGTGGTACAGTCCGGGCTTAAAAGGCTCCGCGGCCGTGGGCCGGCCCAGTGTGTGGGTGGCGGCGCGCGCGGGGCGCGGGGCGCGGCAGTGGGGGCGCGCGAGCGGGTCTGGTGTGGCGCTCGGGGGTGCGTCCACGTGGCCGGCGGGCGGCCGCCCGGAACCAGTGGCGGCGGAGGGACAGGTAGGTGGCCACCATCCCCGCGGGGCCACCCTGCTAGGTGGCCTGGGGTTTGGGCAGCCCTGGGGATCCAGCTCGGCCTCGCGGGGGTCAGGCCCTGGCCCCGCCCCTGCCCGTCGGGCGCCAGCCTGCCTGGCCCTCTGTGCTCTGCACAGGTAGGGATGGCCAGCCCAAGCCCAGCCGCCCAGCCCGATGGGGACCCTTTGTCGCGGAGGAGCGACCCCTCCGAGGATTGCTGCTGCACTTCATCCACTCAGGTCTCCGTCTGCTGAGGGTGCCCCTGACGGGGTAGAGCGAGCTGGGCTAGCAGCACAGGGAGGCATTGGGTAGTGTTGGACCCGCGTCTCTGCGTGGGGTTGTTCCCGTACTGGAGCGCTGTACTCGCAGGGCTGTAGCAGACGGGTGGGTGTACCTGTGATGCCAGAGGTTGCCACTTACAGGTGGGGGCTGAGGTGGGCTCTTGGGCTGCAAATCCTGCCTCTCCAGGTCTCTCTGCTGACCTGTCCCCAGCCTGTCCGTAAGCTTGTCTTCCTGGGAGTATGGAGAAGGTGAGGGCAGGATGTGGCCGACCTCTCTTCTCTTTTGCCTGCCTTTCTTCTCCTGCTGTTGCATTAGAGGTCTAGGATGCAGACCTGACAAAAGAGAGATGATCAATTCGAGCTGAAACTTTGCAGTTTTAAGCTGGGCCCGCTCCTTGTTCTAGCAAATGTATTTTTTCCTTTCTCTCATCTGTGTCTCCTTGATTTGGTTCCCCGAGCCCCCAGGCTGATGCCTCCTGTTTCCTCCAGGGCTGGGGCACTGAGAGGGTAGTGCTGAGCCCTGCCCTGTTGGCTGCCACGACACTGCTCTGCTGTCTTTGCAGCCTGGGTCTGGCTGGGTGTGGCCTGGGGGCTAAGTGCCAATCCCAACACTGTCACTATGGCATGAGCCTCATCTCCCCAAGGCCTCAGCTGCATTTGGGACATTGCTCCCCTTCCATAAGGCTCCTGGGACTCCCAAGGGTGGATTGGGCCCCCTGCACATTGCCCTCCCTAGCTAACCTCTGGATCCGGCGTGAGCCGTGCGGGGCTGCTGGGCACTGTGTGGCTGTGTCTGAGCAGAGCTTGACTTATGTCTGTCTCGGCACGTGGCCGTGGGGGCAGGCGACTTGGCTTTGTGTTGCAGCGGGGAGGCCAGACAGCAGGCTCCTGGACAGCCAGCCGAGGTCCCTGGGGCCAAGAGGCAGCTGGCCCCCTGCGGGGATGTGGTGGTGCTGGGTCTAGCTTCAGGCCTTGATGCCCCAGACCTCTGTCCTGGGCTTCTGGTCGCAGTGCCACTCAGGGGTGGTGTCCCTGCCCCCACTCCCCTCCCCCAGCTGTGCTTATTCTCTCCCTGCCTCTCCCCTTCTCTCAGCTCAGGCAGGGGCATCTCTGCGGCCTAAGGCTTTCCTGTGATTGCTGCTCTGTGCAGCTGGCGACCTCAGCTCCGGGATGTGTCACTCAGGCTTTCAGTTCCAGGAGGGCATCTTGGCCTGCCTTTCTGAGCATCTGGCTCTGCCACCCCCTTGGGTGTGGCCCAGCTGAGGCGAGGCCTGCTGGCTCCTCTCTAGTGCAGGGGATGAGGGGTGATTGATGCACCCTGGTGGAGGTCCCTCCTCTCTCCCTGCTGGGGTCACCATCTGGGGCTCCAATGTGGTGGTGGCTTCTCGCCCTCCGTGGAATGGAGCTTAGCCTGCTGGGGGCCCTGGGCCGGGCAGCACAGGAAGAGGACGGGCAGCCTGGGCCTGGGGTCTCTGACTCCCACTTGCCATTTCTTCTCAGGCCCGTCCCCAGGTGCAGCTGCTGGCCATGCCTGCTGTCTTCTTCCTCCAGCTGCTCTTCCTTGCCGTTGGTGGGGCCCTGGGCAACAGCAGGCCCTTCCGTGCCTTTGTGGTGACAGACACCACGCTCACCCACCTGGCTGTGCACCGAGTGACTGGAGAGGTGTTTGTGGGTGCAGTAAACCGTGTCTTTAAGCTGGCACCCAACTTGACCGAGCTGCGGGCCCATGTCACCGGGCCTGTTGAGGACAATGCTAGCTGCTACCCACCCCCCAGTATGCGTGTATGTGCCCACCGCCTGGCACCCGTGGACAATGTGAACAAGCTGCTGCTCATAGACTACGCAGCCCACCGTCTGGTGGCCTGTGGCAGTACCTGGCAGGGCATCTGCCAGTTCCTGCGCCTGGATGACCTCTTCAAGCTGGGCGAGCCCCACCACCGCAAGGAGCACTACCTGTCAGGGGCCCAGGAGCCTGACTCCATGGCTGGCGTCATTGTGGAGCAGGGCCAGGGGCCCAGCAAGTTGTTTGTGGGCACCGCTGTCGACGGCAAGTCGGAGTACTTCCCCACCTTGAGCTCCCGCAAGCTCATCAGTGATGAAGACAGCGCGAACATGTTTAGCCTGGTGGGTGAGCCTTGCCCGCCTGGCCCTCCCTCTCCTTCCTGCATCCTGGCCCTGCCCCTTGGAAGAGCACTGGTCTGCTAGGGGAGGTTTTGACCCTCACTGCCCGAGATGCAGATAAGCTGCTGAGGGCAGCAGGACGGGCTGAGCGCAAGCTGTGTGGGGTCCTGTCTGCAGCGAGGCTGGTCACCCTGCCCTCTTTGGCCTTTCTGGCCTGGGCGGGGCAGGTGGGGCATCCTGAGGGAAGCCACTGGTGGACTGTGCTGGGGCTGGGGGGAAGGTGGGGTCAGGGGCAGCTCAGGGCCTCACCTTACGCTCCCGCCACGACCTGCTCCCCAGGTGTACCAGGATGAGTTTGTTTCCTCTCAGATCAAGATCCCCTCAGACACACTGTCCTTGTACCCTGCCTTCGACATCTATTACATCTACGGCTTTGTGAGCGCTTCCTTCGTGTATTTCCTGACGCTGCAGCTGGACACCCAGCAGACACTGCTGGACACAGCAGGCGAGAAATTCTTCACATCCAAAATTGTGCGCATGTGCGCAGGGGACTCGGAGTTCTACTCATATGTGGAGTTCCCCATCGGCTGCTCCTGGCGTGGGGTGGAGTACCGCTTGGTGCAGAGCGCCCACCTGGCCAAGCCCGGCCTGCTGCTGGCCCAGGCCCTGGGCGTGCCAGCCGACGAGGACATCCTCTTCACCGTCTTCTCTCAGGGCCAGAAGAACCGGGTCAGCCCACCCAGGCAGACCGTCCTCTGCCTCTTTACCCTCAGCAACATCAACGCCCACATCCGGCGTCGCATCCAGTCCTGCTATCGGGGGGAGGGCACGCTGGCCTTGCCTTGGCTGCTGAACAAGGAGCTGCCCTGCATAAACACTGTGAGCCCCTCACTCAGCCCAGCTGTCCCCAGGCCAGTGCCTGGCCTGGGCTGACAGCTGGCTGTCCTGTCCCAGGCTTGGCATAACCCTGGGAGTAGCACCATAGCTCTTACACCCATTTCTCGTTTTCACGGACCTCTGCCTTGTCTCTCCCTCTGTCAGCCCTTCCTGCCTACAGTCTTTCTTTTGCCCAGTGCCCTCCTTGTAGACCACCACCTCCCTCTCCCTGCCCCTCCAGCCACTCCCAGCAGGTTCCTCTGTGCTCCATCTCATGGGTGTCCTGTAGCCTGAGGTGTGCTCCTCCCTGCGTTCCCTCTTCCATCTCCCTCCTCCAGCCCCAAGTGCCCTTGCCTGCAGGGTCCCAGGACAGGTAGTCAGGTCTGGATGGAGGGAGCAGGTTCCAAATTCTGTTCTTTCCTGGGACTGAGATCTGGTGGCCTTTGTCCAGTGGTGTGTGCTTGCACCTGGACCTGACTCTTACATACCCATCCTCTGTTTTGTCAGCCCATGCAGATCAATGGAAACTTCTGTGGGCTGGTGCTGAACCAGCCACTGGGTGGCCTGCATGTGATTGAGGGGCTGCCCCTGCTGGCCGACAACACTGACGGCATGGCCAGTGTGGCTGCCTACACCTACCACCAGCACTCTGTGGTTTTCATTGGCACGCGTAGTGGCAGTCTGAAGAAGGTGGGCTCTGGAACCCTTAACATATGGGGATGGAGCTAGTCTCTGGGATACGGGACAAGGCGGGTGGTGGGAACACACAGATAAGCCCTGGGACACCCTAGACAGGGCACAGCTGGTAGGTAGGGGTATGGAGGCTTCCCAGGTTGGGTCCCAGGAGCCCCTCAGCCATCCACCCTCACCAGCACCAGTGCCTTCTGTGGCCTGAAATGCTAGCTTCCTGTGGCTCTGGGGACAGAGACCAGACCTATTGTGGGGTTTCCCTGCCACAAGAGCTGGGTCTTCAGTTGAATGAATGAGGGAGCCAATGGGGCTGTAACCCTGTGCACTCTGGTCTGGGTGCTTCCCCTGGTGCCCACTCGCCACTTGGTCTCTCCCTGGCTAACTCCTTCCCATCTCACCCTAAATGTTACCACCCTTTAGAGGGCTCTTCCTCTGCCCCTGACGGTCTTTCCCTTTGGCCTCTGGTCCCCTTATGGGCACTGGGGCTGCAGTGCTGGCTGGGCCACAGCTCTGCCCACAGGAAGCAGAGCAGGGCTACAGCCGCTTCCATTCTGAGGCTGGGGGTGAACTCCTGGGCACTCAGATACGTTCTGAAGAGACAGGGCTCAGGATGGCTGTGCTGCTCTCGTCCTGCTCGCTTGGTCTGGGGGTACACAGGGAAAGGTTTGTGAAGGGAGGTGCTGAGCTCCTGTGACCCTTTTTCCATCTGTCACAGCTGCATTGAGCGGTAACTCACATACCACAGAATTCACCCATTTAAAGTGTACACTTCAGTGGTTCTTAGGATATTTGCAGAGTTGTGCAGCCATCACCACTGTCTCATTCCAGGACGTTTTTATCACCCTAAAAACTGCCCTCCTTTGTAGCTATCACCCTTCCCCACCCCCTGACCTCTGTGTCTCCAAATTTCCTGGGGTCATTTTCTGGCCTTTGAACCCTCTTTCCCTGGCCTTGGGCTGCGGGTGCGAGAGCCCCACCAGGCCCTAACTTCAGCTCAGCCACAACCTAGAAAGCCCCTGGCTTGAGGAGAGGATGCCCTGGGTGCAGAGGGCTGTGGTGGCATCAGGCTGGCCCAGGGTTCCTCTATCCTGCTCTTGTGGTTCAGGTGCGGGTCGATGGCTCCCGGGATGCCCACCTGTACGAGACGGTCCCTGTGGTGGATGGCAACCCCATACTCCGAGACCTGCTCTTCAGCCCTGACCACCAGCACATCTACCTCCTGAGTGAGAAGCAGGTGGGCCCATGGTGGGTGGCGGTGGGTGGAGGGACAGGGGCAGGCTGGGTGCTGATGTGGCTGTCCCCAGGTGAGCCAGCTCCCGGTGGAGACCTGCAAACAGTACCTGAGTTGCGCAGCTTGCCTGGGCTCAGGGGACCCACACTGTGGTTGGTGTGTGCTGCAGCACAGGTGAGGGCGGCAGGTACAGGATGAGGGGTGAAAATGGGCTCCCTGCCTGGGGAGTTGGAGAGCCAGTCATAGCTGCTGTGCCTGCCCCCACCTGCCTGACCACTTCTCCCCAGCCGTGCTCTCGTGGCCTCCTCCTCCCTCCCTCCTCCACTTTCCCCAGCTAACAAGCGGAACCTCCACCCCAAGTGACGTCCCTTGGACCCCAGGGGATGAGACCAAGGCTTGCTGTTGCCTGGCACTGTGAGCTGCGCAGGTTGTCCTCTGTACCCCCCACCCCCCAGCCTCCCACTGCATCTGCTGCCTGGGCCCTCCTGGGGCAGAGAAGGGACTGACTCTGGACTGACCCCACACAGATGCTGCCGTGAAGGGGCCTGTCCAGGTGCCTCTGCCCCACATGGCTTTGCGGAAGAGCTGAGCAAGTGCGTCCAGGTGCGGGTCTGGCCCAACAATGTTTCAGTGACATCCCCTGGGGTTCAGGTGAGTGGCAAAAGGGTGCTGGGGTCCACGTGTGCATGCTGGGAGTATGCCCTGCTCTGAGCCCTCTGTCTCCCCCAGCTGACTGTAGCCATGCGCAACGTGCCAGACCTCAGCGTGGGTGTGAGCTGTGCCTTTGAGGAGGTGACGGAGAGTGAGGCCATCCTGCTGCCCTCTGGCGAGCTGCGTTGCCTTTCACCCTCTCTCCAGGAGCTCCGGGCTCTTACCAAGGGGCATGGTCAGTGGGCTGGGGCTGTCTGGGGGGAGTGGAAGCCACTCCCTGCCCCCCAGACAGCTCATGGCCACTGCTGGGCTTATTGCAGGGGCCACCCGCACCGTGAGGCTGCAGCTGCTCTCCAAGGAGACTGGCGTGAGGTTTGCTGGGGCTGACTTTGTCTTCTACAACTGCAGTGTCTTCCAGTCGTAAGTACTTGGGACAGGCAAGACCTGCAGGGTGGCTGTCTCTAGGGGCTTACCTCTGTCCCCATAGCTCTTTGTCCCCCAGTGTGGTTCCTGGTGTGTCCCAGGGGAGGGGCAGTGAGACAGTGAGGGGGCAGTCTGGCCTCCATTATTTCTGAAGCCATCCCCCCGCCCAGGTGCATGTCCTGCGTCAGCAGCCCTTATCCCTGCCACTGGTGTAAGTACCGCCACGTGTGTACCAGCCACCCCCACGAGTGCTCCTTCCAGGAGGGAAGGGTCCACAGCCCTGAGGTGAGGCGGGCGGCGTGTGCGAGGGGACTGGGCTCTGTGGTGCGGGCTGGCCTCTGGCTTTTCTGCGTTTGACTTCTTAGTTTCTTTGAGCCTCCTCAAGGACAGGCAGGGCCAGCTGGGCCTGGAGAAGGGCGGTGGCCCAGTGTGCTGCTGACAGGTGTTTTCCTCCCAGGGCTGCCCTGAGATCCTGCCCAGTGGGGACCTCCTGATCCCTGTCGGTGTCATGCAACCTCTTACCCTCCGGGCTAAGAACCTGCCGCAGCCCCAGTCAGGCCAGAAGAACTACGAGTGTGTGGTCCGGGTGCAGGGGCGGCAGCAGCGAGTGCCTGCTGTGCGCTTCAACAGCAGCAGCGTGCAGTGCCAGAACACCTCGGTGAGGCCCCACCTGCCGCCTCCCCCTTGGGGGCCCAGGCTGTGGCCTGACAGGGGTCTGGAAGCCTCAGGTGGCCGTGGCAAGATACCTTCTGAGTCTCCTGCTGGGGGTTCCTAAGCTTGGGGGAGGGGTAGATGGCAAGAATCTTGATGGAGTGGGGGGCTCTGCATGTCCTACTTGGGGTCACGTGGGTCCCTTTCCCCCAGTACTCCTATGAAGGCGATGAGTATGGTGACACTGAGCTGGACTTCTCTGTGGTCTGGGATGGAGATTTCCCCATTGACAAGCCTCCTAGCTTCCGAGGTGAGGGGCAGCATGGGGCCAGGGAGCCTGCCTCCCAAGGCAGAGTTGGCATTGCTGGGGCCAGGTCAGCGAGGGGGGGAGCTCTTGCCCTCCCTCCTTTTCCGCCACTGCTCCCTCGGTCACCAGCGCCCCCTGTGCCCGCAGCCTTTCTGTACAAGTGTTGGGCACAGCGGCCTAGCTGTGGCCTCTGCCTCAAGGCCGACCCCCGCTTCAACTGTGGCTGGTGCATCTCAGAGCACAGGTGCCAGCTACGGGCCCACTGCCCGGCCCCCAAGACCAACTGGATGCACCCCAGCCAGAAAGGTGCCCGGTGCAGCCACCCCCGCATTGCCCAGGTCAGCCTCCCTTACTACCCCTGCCTACTGTCCACTGGGTGCCTGTGAGTCTGGGCTGATGCTCTTGCTTCCCATCCTGCTCTGCAGATCCATCCTCTCCTGGGGCCCAAGGAGGGAGGCACCTGGGTCACCATCATGGGTGAGAACCTGGGCCTCACCTCCCGAGAGGTGGGCCTGAGGGTGGCTGGTGTGCGTTGCAATTCCATCCCGGCCGAGTATGTCAGTGCTGAGAGGTGAGTGTAGCCATGTGGGTGCCCAGGCCTGTCTGCCCCAGCTGGGTCTGACATCTTCCGATCCCTAGGATCGTGTGTGAGATGGAGGAGTCGTTGGTGCCCAGCCCATCGCCAGGGCCTGTGGAGCTCTGCATAGGTGACTGTTCTGCTGACTTCCGCACACAGTCTGAGCAGCTCTACAGCTTTGTGGTGCGTGGCTGCGGCCCTTCCCCTTCCCACCCTTCTCCCTGGCCTGGTTGGCTCCTCCCTCCCATCAGGGTTGCTTCTCCTGCAGAGCCCAATGTTTGACAGTGTGAGTCCCAGTCGGGGCCCAGCTTCGGGGGGCTCTCGGCTCACCATCTCCGGCAGCTCCCTGGATGCTGGCAGCAGGGTCACAGTGACTGTGAGAGATGGCGAGTGCCAGTTCGTGAGGTGGGCCAGGGTCCTGCCAGCCTCAGGCTGAGCATGGGGTGGGGGCTCTGGGGACAGGGTGGCTGAGGGCCCTGGGCCACCGCCTCTAAGCGCCCACTTGCCAACACAGGAGAGACGCTGAGGCGATTGTGTGTATTGCACCTGTCTCCACCCTGGGCCCCAGCCAGGCCCCCATCACCCTTGCCATCGACCGTGCCAATGTCTCTAGCCCTGGAGTCATCTACACCTACACTCAGGACCCCACGGTCACTCACCTTGAGCCCACCTGGAGCATCATCAAGTAAGACACTGGGCAGCATGCAGGGGGTCTGGGACTGGGCCTTGCCCGGTGACCAAAGCCTTGGGCATCTAGTCATGCCTCCTTTGAGCATAACCCTTGTCAGTAGAGGGCAGAGTTGTCCTGGCTGCATAGTACCTGGCAGCCACTGAGTGATCCAGGGTCACAGAGGCCCTGGGCTCCCATGGCAGCCTTGAAAAATCTGCAGGGCTGGATGGGGGACAATGGAGGAGAGAGCCTGAGGTCCCTCACCTCTTATCCTAGTGGAAGTACCGCCATCACTGTGAGTGGGACCCACCTGCTGACAGTTCAGGAGCCCCGGGTCCGGGCCAAGTACCGTGGCATTGAGACCACCAATGTGAGTACCAACTGCCCCTGCCCCACCCCTGCTGCCCATGGCCTTGTGTGCTGGGCTGTTCACCTTTGTCCTCACAGACGTGCCAGGTGATCAACGACACTGCCATGCTGTGTAAAGCCCCCGGCATCTTCCTTGGGCAGCCCCAGCCACGGGTCCAAGGCGAGCACCCTGATGAGTTTGGCTTCCTGCTGGATCATGTGCAGACGGCTCGCTCCCTCAATCACTCCTCTTTCACCTACTACCCCGACCCCAGCTTTGAGCCGCTTGGCCCCTCCGGTGTGCTGGACATCAAACTTGGCTCCCATGTGGTGCTGAAGGTGCAGCAGGGCTGAGGGAGGGAGGGCCAGGGAGGTGGAGAGCCCTGGGCTGAGCCTGTCCTCCATCCTCAGGGCAAGAACTTGATCCCTGCAGCAGCTGGTAGCTCCCGCCTCAACTACACGGTGCTGATCGGAGGCCGGCCGTGTGTGCTCACTGTCTCGGACACACAACTCCTGTGTGACTCACCCAGCCAGACTGGCCGGCAGCCCGTCATGGTGAGTGGGGGATGGGGAGACCACCAGGGCAGCTCAGGGTGGGTGTGGGGGTCAGCTCACCTCGGGCCTGTCCCTGCAGGTGCTGGTGGGTGGCCTAGAGTTCTGGCTGGGCACCCTGCACATCACAGCTGAGCAGGCGCTGACCCTGCCGGCCATGGTGGGACTGGCGGCAGGGGGTGGGCTCTTGCTGTTGGCCATCACCGCCGTGCTGGTTGCCTACAAGCGCAAAACTCAGGATGCAGACCGCACACTCAAGCGGCTCCAGCTGCAGATGGACAACCTGGAGTCCCGCGTGGCCCTGGAATGCAAGGAAGGTGCCAGAGACGGGGGCTGTGGGGGGGCTGGGGGAGCGGGTCTCCCTTCTCCTGCTCAGCGCTCTCCCTTCTCTGTTCCTCCCCAGCCTTTGCAGAGCTGCAGACCGACATCAATGAGCTAACGAACCACATGGATGGGGTGCAAATCCCTTTTCTGGATTACCGGACCTATGCCGTGCGCGTGCTCTTCCCCGGCATTGAGGCCCACCCAGTGCTCAAGGAGCTGGACGTGAGCCCCCGCCTGGCCTGCCCATGCTCCATTTTCTGTTCTCCCCGGGGCCCCTCCACCTGCCCTGTTCTCCGTTTTCACCCTCTGAGACTCCCTGCTCCCCACAGACCCCACCCAACATTGAGAAGGCCTTGCGCCTCTTTGGGCAACTGCTGCACAGCCGCGCCTTTGTGCTCACCTTCATCCACACACTAGAGGCCCAGAGCAGCTTCTCCATGCGTGACCGTGGTACCGTGGCCTCGCTCACCATGGTGGCCTTGCAGAGCCGACTCGACTATGCCACAGGGCTGCTCAAGCAACTGCTGGCAGACCTTATAGAGAAAAACCTTGAGAGCAAGAACCACCCAAAGCTGCTATTGCGCAGGTACCCAACACCACCCTGTTCCCCTAACCCCTGCCAGGCCCTGCTCCCTTCCCAAACCCTGCCCTTCCCAGGCCAGGGCCTCATCACGCTTCTCCTGCCCTAGGACAGAGTCAGTGGCTGAGAAGATGCTTACTAATTGGTTCACGTTCCTGCTGCATAAGTTTCTGAAGGTGCACTTGGCAGGCTGGGTGGCAGGGGAGGTGATGTCAGGAGCAGCTGGCTTGGCTGTCAGACAGGCAACAAGCTGTGTACTTGACCCTGACGACAGGAATGTGCAGGGGAGCCGCTCTTCCTCCTATACTGTGCCATCAAGCAGCAGATGGAGAAGGGCCCCATCGATGCCATCACAGGTGAGGCGCGCTACTCCCTGAGCGAGGACAAACTCATCCGGCAGCAGATCGACTATAAGACACTGGTGAGCATGGGCCAAGTGGGCAAGAGGCTTGGGCATGGGGAGAGGCCTTGTTTGGACTGACTCTGGGGTCCTCAACCCTTAGACCCTGCACTGCGTGTGCCCAGAGAGTGAGGGCAGTGCCCAGGTCCCAGTGAAGGTTCTCAACTGTGACAGCATCACCCAGGCCAAAGACAAGCTCCTGGACACTGTGTACAAGGGCATCCCATATTCCCAGCGCCCCAAAGCTGAGGACATGGACCTGGGTGAGGCCCCTGCTCTCTCCTCCTGGCCTCTGCTCATACTCTCCAAGAGGGCTTGCTGTGCCTGTGGTCATATAACCTCAGCTGCCTCTTACACTCCCCACCTGAGCTCTGTTCTCTAGGAGGACTGGGCCCAGGGTCTCAGGGGACACCAGGCATGACCTTAAGGGCTGTCTGTGGCCCACAGAATGGCGCCAGGGTCGCATGGCCCGCATCATCCTCCAGGATGAGGATGTCACTACCAAGATCGAGAGTGACTGGAAGAGGGTCAACTCACTGGCCCACTACCAGGTGAGGGGCTGGAGGCCCATTCACCCCTAGGGCCACCTGGGAGCTGGGACCCTGCCCTGAGTCACAGCAAGACACAGGAGCAGTGGCCCTGGCTCTTCTCTGCCCTTGTCCTTGCACTCATGAGCTCTACTCATGGGGCCTCAGGTGCCACCCATGTACACACTGAAGGATCTGGGTGGGTGGTGGCTTGTTGGCTTTTTGGCTTCCCGCACTGCCCCCTTTCTGTCTCTGGGACCTCCAGGTGACAGATGGCTCCTTGGTGGCACTGGTGCCCAAACAAATGTCTGCCTATAATATAGCCAACTCCTTTACCTTCACCCGCTCCGTCAGCCGCTATGGTAGGTGTCCTCAGCTTGGTGGCCATGTGCTCATCAAGGCTGTGTAAACCCACCTGGGGAACCCCCCTGCCCAGGCAGATCTGGAAGCCTTCCCAGGCTATACCCTTGGGAGATTTCCAGTTCTGTAGAGTCTAAACCTGGGGTGGGCTAGCAAGAACAGATGGATTCCCCCCAGGCTGCTGAGCTCCTGGGAGACAGTGGAGGCTGGCAAGAGGCAGGGTGATGCCTGCGGCCCCAGTGGCTTAAGGGTCACACTTGTCCTCTGCACCAGAGAGCCTGCTCCGCACAGCTAGCAGCCCTGACAGCCTCCGCTCGAGGGCACCCATGATCACACCTGACCAGGAGACAGGCACCAAGCTGTGGCACCTGGTGAAGAACCATGACCACACTGACCACCGAGAGGGGGACCGTGGCAGCAAGATGGTCTCGGAGATCTACCTGACTCGACTACTGGCCACCAAGGTGTGGGCCTGCTTCTCACCACGTTGGCCTCTGCATAGATGTCTTATAGCCTGGCCCTGGCCTTGGCCTTGAGGTTAGCTTGAACTGCCAGCGTAGGGGGGCCACTGGATTGTTTGGATCCCGTGGGCCTTTGTCAGGGCCTTTGCTATAGGAATTCCCAGCCTGAGGTCAAGGCTGGGTCTGTCTCAGAGATGCTGGCCCTGCAGGAAAGCCCTGCTCTTTGCTGAGCCTTTCTGCCTCCATCTGTCCTGCTTTGGGGACATCCTGACCTCGCTCCCTCATAGTCTGTGCCCTCTCTGCCACCCCCCAACAGGGCACACTGCAGAAGTTTGTGGATGACCTCTTTGAGACTGTGTTCAGCACGGCCCACCGAGGCTCAGCTCTGCCCCTGGCCATTAAGTACATGTTCGACTTCCTGGACGAGCAGGCCGACCAGCGCCAGATCAGTGACCCTGATGTGCGCCATACCTGGAAGAGCAACTGGTACTGCCCTCTGCTGAGTTGCTACTGGCCCCTGTGAGGATGGATGGGTGGAAGAGGCTGATGGCTTTGCCAAGACCCAGGGCCTGTGGGGCGGGGGCTAGAGTAGTCCTTAGGCAGGAAAGGATGGCAGCCTGGCCTGGGGCTGACATTGATGGTGATACCAAGCCAAGAGGGTGACTGATGGAGTGGGATTCTGAAGGTAGACTCTGCTGGGCATCTGAGCGGGTGGGATGGTGGTAGCGGGGCCAGCATTGAGATGTGGTCCTTTGCCCTCCAGGGCCTTGCACAGGGTAGAGATGCTGGTGGCTTGGTCCAGGTGGTAACAGTGGTGACAGTAGAAGCTGCAGAGGGGGTTGAGACCTACTGAGGACAGATGTTCAGCAGAAACATAGAGAAAAGGCTGTTCACCCTAAACTTGTCACTCTCGCCAACTCTGGACAAGATGTGAGCTGGGAAGGCAAGAACAAGATATAAAGGGGATCAGCCACAGGAGGGGCCCCCAGGGCTGACTAGGGAGCCTCGGATGTGTCCCCCTGTCCAGCCTGCCCCTGCGCTTCTGGGTGAACGTGATCAAGAACCCTCAGTTCGTGTTTGACATCCACAAGAACAGCATCACGGACGCCTGCTTGTCAGTGGTGGCCCAGACCTTCATGGACTCCTGCTCCACGTCTGAGCACCGCCTGGGCAAGGACTCGCCCTCTAACAAGCTGCTCTATGCCAAGGACATCCCCAACTACAAGAGCTGGGTGGAGAGGTGGGCCCCGCCTTGCTGTGGGTGATAGGCAGGAGCTACTATTCCTGGGCTGCTTCTCGGAGGCTGGCCTGGCAGTGAGGGCAGGGATTTTGGCTTTTGTTACATCTGCCCAAGTGACCTACTCAGGGTCTCAACAGGTACTACCGAGACATTGCAAAGATGGCGTCCATCAGTGACCAGGACATGGATGCCTACCTGGTAGAGCAGTCCCGCCTCCATGCCAACGACTTCAATGTCCTAAGCGCACTCAGTGAGCTCTATTTCTACGTCACCAAGTACCGTCAGGAGGTGCGTGCTGTCCCCGCAGACCTCCAGTTGCTTGGCCCTGAGGGTACAGCCAATGACAAAGCAGAGGGGACAGAAGGGACATGGAGCCCATCTCTTGGATTGTTCACAGTCCTTCCCCAGATCAGGCCCCAGGGCCACCACAAGTGATACTCTCTGTAGATGCTGAGATTTGAGGGACTCAGGAGAGACGTCACTGGGCAAATGTTAAGGGGCCTGAGCACCAGAAGGGATGGGCCAAGGGGCCTGGGCCTGGGCCAGGAGGTGTGCAGAGCCAGCCACTGTTAGGGTCTGTAGGGTTTGTGACTGGAGATGTCAGTAGGCAGGGGGACATAGAGGTGTGGACTTCAGGATGCATTCTCAGCTAGAAATATACACGTGTGAGTCAGCAGATGGCATTTAAAGCCCTGAGCCTGGCTGAGCTAACCCAGGAAGCTGACAGTAGACATGGAGGGAGAGGGAGCCCAAGCACTGAGCTCTGGGCCAGGGACACTCAGAGGTCAAAGGAAGAGGAGAAGCCGGCAGAGGGGTGGGAGGGAATCCAAGAGTACCTGGGGACATCCTGCAAGGTTCAAAGAGCAGGGAGTGGTCAGCTCCATTGGGTGCTGCTGCTGGGCAAGGACGACAAAAGCTGGCTGGGTCTGGCAGAGGTCATGGACTCTGCACAAGAGCGGCATGGGTGGAAGGGGTAGGGGTGAGGCGGGAAGAGGGGATCTTGAACAGTGAGTCTAGACCCCTCCCAGGAGGGCCTGCACTGTAGGTGCGGAGAGGAGGAGAAGAACGTTCTGTAGTTGGAGGGGGATCTGGCATCCAGAAGCCGGTGGGTTTGTTCAGAGGTGAGAGGGTCAGCTGAGCACAGGGTCTCCAGGGAGGAGGGAAGGGCTGAGACGTGTGGGAGGGAAGAGCCCGGCTGAGAAGTGGGGGGCATTGCACAGGAGGAGCTGGCCCCTCTTCGAGAGCCCAGCTCCAGGGGACCCTTCTCCCCCAGATTCTTACTGCTCTGGACCGAGATGTCTCTTGTCGGAAACATAAGTTGCGCCAGAAGCTGGAGCAGATCATCAGCCTCGTGTCCAGCAACAGCTAAAGGTGGTGGTGTCGATGAGGAGGGGGCTTCTGAGTCCTCAGCCACGCTCCTGTCAAGGGGAGCGGCTGGCTCAAGCCTGGGCCGCTGGGCTGAGCCCTGGATTGGGTGTCGTGTGGGAGGTTTCCAGGACAAGATGCCCCAGCACACCTGGGCCCCCTTCATTAGTGCCTTGCTTTGGGCCCTGCAGGGGGAGGAGGTGACGGGACCAAGCCCTCACCCCAGCAGCAGCAATACCCCCACCCTCCTGCCCTATGCCCACGTGTTGGGATAGCCCTGCCCTCCTTGCTATTTATGCCCCCAACCGCCTATTTATTGAATTGAACTTGTCGGTCTCCATCTGTAAATATGTGTCTCCCCATGGGATGTTGCCATCCTCACTTGCCTTCCTCTCCTGAGTTGTTCTGGGCCCTGCCACCTGTTCTGGCTCCTTTGTAATATTACCAGCCTTGGCCCAGCCTCTGGCATTTCGCTCTTGCCATGGCTGGCCCCTACCTGTCCCAAGACAGAGTTCTCAGTACCAGCAGCACTTGGAGGGAGGTGAGGTACCCAAAGCTATTTTCAGATTGGCTCTGCCAGGTTGGGCCACAGTGTCCCCCTCAAATATCCTGTACGTCCTTACAGGGCCCTGTCCTCTCTGAGCACCTGGAAGGCTATAACCAGGCTTGAGCTGGGGCCCGACCTGGGGGCTCCGGAATGCTCCTTCTCCCCGCCCTGCTGCCAAACTTCCCGTGTCGCCTGCACTTGCCCTGGACCCCCTCCTCCTCAGCTGCCCTGTCCTGCGCCCGCCCCGAGGGGCCGAGGCGGCAGTGCCTTACTGCTCCATGTCCTCTGTGTCCCCTGAGGAATC
>CAUYSK010089433.1:0-10089 GCA_963575035.1 Avahi laniger
TGCAAATCATGACTTGTCCCTTTCTTCTGGACAAAAAGATCAATGCAACCAGGTGGACAGTGAGAAAACCCAGTCTACAAACTTAGGCAGAGCAGCTAACAATCATCTTAAATTGGGCTTAATGATACAGAACCAAACACACAGGCATTTTCAGTCTCTTTTTTTTTTGAGACAAAGTCTCACTTTGTTGCCCTGGCTAGAGTGAGTGCCGTGGCGTCAGCCTAGCTCACAGCAACCTCAGACTCCTGGGCTCAAGCGATCCTCCTGCCTCAGCCTCCCGAGTAGCTGGGACTGTAGGCATGCGCCACCATGCCCGGTTAATTTTTTCTATATATTTGTAGCTGTCCAATTAATTTCTTTCTATTTTTCGTAGAGACGGGGTCTCGCTCTTGCTCACGCTGGTCTCGAACTCCTGAGCTCAAACAATCCGCCCGCCTCAGCCTCCCAGAGTGCTAGGATTACAGGCGTGAGCCACCGCACCCGGCCCATTTTCAGTCTCTTAATTACATTTCTTTATTCGCTACTTATATTACTCTCTGGAAGACATTCAGTCTTACAACAATAAAAATGAGTTGGGCTACAGTTAAGCAGCTAACAGTAAGACAGTTTATGTATACGAGATTCCCGCATCACTATCTAACTAGCTTAAACTTTCTGTATATCCTGGCATTTTGGTCTGACTGGAAACTGGGAGTCTTAAATGCAGCGTTTGCAGCAGTGGTGGATTTTTACAGTACTTTAAAGTTCTAAAAAGTACGAGGCATTTTCACATATATCATCTCACTGGTCCTTCAAAATCATTCCTAAGTATTATCATCATCTCCCAATTTAAAGACTATGCCCAAAGGGCCTAAGGTCATGCCAGCTGGTGAGTGTCAAGTTGAGACTTAAACTCAAGTCTTTAAATTCTAAGTCTGATGGTATCTGCATGTAGCCTATACAGTATACATAATTATATATAATTACAATGTAAATTATTTTAGACAAATAACTAAAGAGAAATTATTTTAAATAATGAGAAGTTACAATCACTAAAAAAAAATTATGAATTCAGAAGTAAAGTTTACCTTTTCTGGATATTGATGTGGTCCATAAACATTACTGCTTCTTGTGATAACAACTGGAAACTTAAAAGAATATTCAACATTTAGGTTTTTTGGAAAAGTCTAATAATAATGATTAAAGATAAACAGAGTTTGAAAATATGGGCATCTTTGCCTAAATAATTCTACACATCTTAAGGACAGAGCGAAGAAATTTTTTCTAATATAAGGTTCCTAAAAAGACAGGAGAGGATGGGATTCAGATAAAGGCAGAGGTTTCAAAAGGAAGAAGAGGGACACTCTTTTTACTGGGACAAGGGAGGATGGTTAGAGATGGAGGCAGTTTTGTAAGCCTGATAGCAGAACACTGAGTATTTAAGAGACCACCTCCAGGACTTTAAGTATGTTTAGACATTAAACTTGAAGTTGGTGCTCTCCATTGTACCAAGGCTTACAAATAAAGAGAGCTACCATGAAAGGGAAAAGGACCAATGCCATTAGAACACAAAAGGCGACAGAACTGGGAGGAATTCCCTGGCTTGCCTTTCTGATCCAGTCCCTAGGAATGCACAAAGATCACTGGGGAGCCAGATGCAGGGATTTGAGTTGATGGCTCATATTGGGTAAGTAAGGCTCCGGCACTGACACTGTCAGGGTCACCAGGGGCAAGTCTACTTCCCATTGAGGAGGGGCCGAGACAGCTGAATCATGCAGAGAAGAGCACATGGCAGGAAAGGGAATCTGCCCTCCCTGTGTCTTCCTCCACTCATAGGATTCCAACAGGGCTTTCACTATAGCTGTAACATTCTACCTATTACTGAAATAGGGAAAAATATATATTCAAATTATTCCTTTAATGATAAACTGAATAGGAAGAGGCAGGTCCTACTTTGTCCACACAGCATAGAAAACCAGTTTTAAAATTTCCTTAACATATAACTTTTCTCAATCTACATCTTCTACTCTAAAAATGAAGTGTTGCTAAAGTTGACTTGTAGTTTTAACACCTAAGTCCAAATGAAAATGTTTCAAGAGTTTCTGAAATCAGTTCTTACCTTATATCGTTCCCAGTAAGACTGTACAAAACATTCAGCAGCTGCTTTAGATGATGCATAAGGATTTGTAGGTTGTTTGGGTGAAGATTCATCAAATTCCTAATTTTTAAAATATATATTTAGAAAGTAAGTTTTATGCATACTTTCTAAGTATAAAAACAGAAAACATATTACCAACTTGGAATGTCTATTAAAAAAAAATTTCTTGAACCCTATGTGCCTGGCATTTTTCCAAGGACATGTCGTGACTTCTTTAATGCTCACTATGATCCCGTGAGGCAGGCAGAGAACAACATGAGCAAAGGCCCTGAGACAGAAGTATGTCCAAAGGAACTTCAAGAAGTCTGGTATGAAAGAAGAGAAGTGGGAGATGTGGCCAGAGACCTAGAAGGCAGCCCAATGATGACAAACCTTAAAAGCCTGTAAAAATAGTGACAGGCTTTTTGAGCTGAGTAATGTCATGATCTGAGTTATATTTTAAAAATCATTCTGGCTACTGCATCAGATCTGATGCAGGGTGGCAAAGGTGCAGGAAGAAGCTTACCTGATAAAAATTGCCAAGAGATTTGAAAATGGTTGTTTCTCAGAAGCAGGACTGGGAATCAGGGAGAGGTGGTCAGTTCTGATTTTTCTCATTATAAGTCTTTTTGAACTATTTGATCTTTTTCATTGTGTGTATGTTTTGATAAAATAAAAAAATTATTAAAAAGTAAAATAAATACAACAAAATGAGGCCAAGTAAGGTGGTTCACACCTGTAATCCTAGCATTTTGGAGGCTGCGGCAGGAGGATTGCTTGAGGCCAGGAGTTCCAGACCAGCCTAAGCAAGAGCGAGACCCTGTCTCTATAAAACAACAGTAAAATTAGCCAGGTGCGGTGGTGCACACCTGTAGTCCCAGCTACTCAGGAGGCTGAGGCAGGAAGATTGCTTGAGCCCAGGAGTTTGAGGTTGCAGTAAGCTATGATGATGCAGCCCTACTCAGTAGCTAGGGAGACAGAACAAGACCCTGTCTAAAAAAAACCCAAAAAACAAAAACAAAAACAAAATGCAATTAATGGCTACAAAAATAGAGACTGGGAAATGGAGTCATCTTTTTTTACATAAAAAATGTAATATTTAGGAATGATTTAAAAAAGAATAAAGAATAGATTCCAGTTTTTATAGTAATTTTACACTCACTCCTTGATGTTCCAACGTGTCTTCCTGACTAGAAGAGAAAAGTGAGCAGATTGTATGGTGCAGCCTAACTAACTTAGCTGTGGTCTGGGGGAATGACATTCATCATGTTCATAAGACTGGGATAAAAAGGTGATATCTGCTAGTTTCTTGCAAAATTATAAATAAATCTGTAGTTGTTCCCTATTTGGGGTGGCATAATTTGATTTGAACAGAAGAGCCAATGGAGTAACATTTTGGAGAACTGTGGTATGTGGTAAGTAGATGAAATGCATATGTTCTAAGCTCACCTTATCAAGACTGCCTCCATACACTTCATCTGTGCTGACGTAAATAAATTTCTCCACTCTGGCTTCATGAGCAGCACTTACCAAAACATGAGTGCCATAAACATTAACATAGGTAAACTCAAAGGCACGTACAAATGAAAGATCTAAAAAAAAAGAGTAAAAAGCTAAAACAATACCAGCAAGGGACAAAACAGATGCCAAAACGATGAACTCAGGTTAAAGGAGTTATTTACTTCTCTTCATTCACCACAACTGCAACAGTTACAGAAATAACATACATGCAACATTGGTATTTATGATTTCTTTAGACCTAAATATAGAGTACATGTAAATTCCTAGAACCCAGAACTCTACCAGTGCTAAATTTGTAGGAAATACTTTTTTATTCTAAAAAGAAGTAAATAAGAAATGATACATCTAAATTTAAAATGTCCTTAAATTTAAAAACATTTTTAAACTTCTAGTTTCTGCTATTAGAGGACTTGGCTTTTCAGATCAACTTGTTATTGCTGAAAGCAATAAAAGCTGGATAAATTGTTTAAAAATAAATTCACTTTAAAAGAATTGAACCTCTATAACCAGGGAATGGGGGGAACCTTTCTAATTAGGACTCACAATCCAGAAGCAATTAAGGGAAAAGATTGACAAATCTGACTACATAAAAATTCTTGCATGGTTAACAAAAACAAAAAAAACTAAACTAAAAACAAAGTAAAAGACAAATGACAAACTGGTAAAAATATTTGAACTTATTAGAAATGATTAGTATCTTCAGTCTATAAAGAACTTATGAAATATAAATAAGAACAACTCTATAGTAAAATTGGTAGAGAACATAAACAAATAGTTTAAACAAAGAAATACAAATGGGTCCTTAAGCCTATTATGCTCAACCTCACTTATAGTAATACGGAAAACTCAAATTAAAAACTCAGAGATACTACCTCTTACTTATCAGACTGGCAAAATTTAAAATTTTCACAATACATTTTGTTGGTGAGGCTATGGGGAAAAAGACACTTTGTACACAGGACCGAGAATGCAAAATGTTTATAACACCTAGAAAAGGAAATTTGGCAGTATCTAGCCAAATTAATATGCATCTACCCTCTAACCCAGAATTATGGGCTGAACTGTGCTCACTCAAAATTCATGTTAAGCCTATCCCCCATCCCAGTACCTCAAAACATAACTATATTTGGACACAGGTCCTTTAAATGGGTGATGAAGTTAAAAGGAGGCCTTTAGGGTGGACCCTAATTCAATATATCTGGTGTCCTTATAACAAGAGTTAATTTGTACACAGAAAGAGAAACCAGGGCGTACACGCACAGAGAAAAGACCATGTGAAGACACAGCAATAAGGTGACCATCTATAAACCAAGGAGAAAAGGCCTCAGAAGAAAGCAACCCTGCTGACATCTTGATCTTGAACTTCTATCCTCCAGAACCTCTATTTTTTATGCCACCCAGTTTGTGGTATTTTGTTATGGCACCTCTAGCAGACTAATGCACCAGCAATCCAACTTCTAGGAATCTCTCCCCAGCATCAACTGACAAGCATACAAAATGATACACACACAAAGCCATCTACTGCAGCACTATTTAAAATACCAAAAAGTAGGAAATAAACCCAACTATGGTACATCTACACAATGAAGTACTATAAAAATAAAAAGGAATATAAGAATGTCTCCATATTCTATTACAGGTGATTTCTCATATTATTACATAAAAAGAAGCAAGATAGAGAAAGGTGTATTGCCACCATTTTCCTAAGAAAAGCAGTAGGATAAATATATGTGTGTATTTCTAAAAGGAAGGAGAAATAGTAAAAATAAAGCACATAAAGTTATCTATAGGGAAAAGAGAAGAACACAGTGAAAAGGACAGGGACCAAAACTAGACTTTTCTAAATATACCTTGTTTGCTAGATTTGACTTTGGAGTTATGTACATATTTTACACAAATAAAAAACAAAATTAAACTTAAAAAAAGCAATTCCTTGGCTTGAACAACATACTGAGATCTTGTCTCTCAAAAAAAATAGAAAAATTAGCCAGTACTTTAAGTCCCGGCTACTAGGGAGGCCAAGGCAAGAGCATCACTTGAACCCAGAAGTTTAAGGCTGCAGTGAGCTATGAAGATATGATGACACCACTGCACTCTAGTTGGGGCAACAGAGCAACACTCTGCCTCCGAAAAAAAAAAAAAAAAAGAATTTTTATAAAGCTACAGTAATTAAGACAGTATGGTAATGGCACAAGGACAAAGACCAACGGAACAAATAGAACCATATGTATAGGACACTTGACCTATGACAAAAGTGGCAATGGGGAAAGGTCAAATCTTTTCAACAGATGATTTTGAGTTAAACTTATATCAGTATGGTGAAGAAATCTAAGTATAAAAGGAAAAACAATAACTTTTAAGAAAAGAATGTAAGAGAATATCTCCATGACCTTAGAGGTAGGAAAAGAGTTCTTACACAGGACACAAAGAACATTAACCCTAAAGGAAAAGGTAAAGATAAGTTGAATTACATTGACATTAAGAACTTTCACTGATCACAAGACACCATTATTAAAGGAGAAAAAGGCAACCCACGGACTGAAAAAAAACGTGTTTGCAAAAGACTTGAATCCAGAATACATAAAGGACTTATAAAAATCTGCAAGAAAAAACTGACGACCCAATAGAAAATGGTCCAGAGACTTAAACAAAAATTTCCAAAGAGGATACACCAGTAAGACAGTGGGGACAATAGTCAAATAAACAAATGCAAAGTTTTTAAACTCATGAGTAATAACGGAAAAATAAAACACCAAAACTCACAACAGCAAGTGCTGGCAAGCATCTCATAAACTGCTGGTAGGAGTGCACAACCGCTTTATTATTAACTAAGTACTTGTTCTACCAGATACGAAATCACTGTATTTGTCAATATTGGCAATCAGCACGGGTAGAGACAAACAGGCAAATAAAAGTAGAGAAAGAGACACACATATAAGAATACTTGACATACGACAGAGAATTAGAAACTGGTGAACTTTTCAATAAATGGTGTAGGAACACTATTTATTTACATGGGAAGAAATGAAATTAGCCCCCTACCTCACACAGCATATATAAATTAATTTCAGATGGATTACAAATCTAAATATAAAAGGCAAAACTATAAAGCTTTTGGAAGATAATATAGGAAAATATATCTTCATGACCTCAGAGGAGAATTTCTCAAGATCTAAAAAAGCATTAACCATAAAGGAAAAGACATATATATTCAACTATTCTAAAATTAAAAATTGACCTGTTCATCAAAACACACTATCAAAAAAGTGAGGAGATAAGCCATAGTGGGAGAAGACAGTTATTATATACATAATGATAATGTATGTGATATACAGAGTATATAAAAAACTTCTACTTCTCATTTTTCTCCTTGAACCTTCTCTTTCAATGAGAAAAAGGTAAGCAATGCAATTAAAAAATAGGCAAAAGATTTCAACAGCACTTCAGAAAAGAAGTCCAAATTACCAAAAAAAACATAAAGTGTATTCAATCTTATTAGTAATCAGGGAAAATACAAATTAAAAACATAATGAAAGATCACTACGCAGTGCTGAGATTAGCCAACAGGGAAAAACAAAACTAAGCTTTGGTGAGATCTGGGGCAATGGGAAGTCACACACTCCTGAAGGAGTGAAAACTGGTATAGTTACTTTGGAAAATAGTTTAACATTATCTTGATGTTGAAGTATGCAGTTCTTATGATCCTAATTATATATCCAAGAGTGATGTGTAGTTATGTGTACCATGACATACGTGTAAGAATGTTCACGGTAGTACTGTTCAAAATTGACCCATAGTGTAAACAATCCAAATGGCCATCAAGAGTAAAATCTGTAAGGAAACTGTAGTGCATCCTTAGACTGGAAGATTGTACAACACTGAAAATAAAACTATATTCACACCCAACTACATGGATAAATCTATATGAATTTTGAAAAAGCAAGATGTAGTTTTATCTCTTTTTTTTTTTTTTTTTTGAGACAGAGTCTCACTCTGTTGTCCGGACTAGAGTGCCATGGCGTCAGTCTAGCTCAGAGCAACCTCAATCTCCTGGGCCCAAGCGATCCTTCTGCCTCAGCGTCCCAAGTAGCTGGGACTACAGGCACACACCACCACGCCCGGCTAATTTTTTCTATTTTTAGTTGTTTGTCAATTTCTTTGTATTTTTAGCAGAGACGGGGTCTCGCTCTTGCTCAGGCTGGTTTCGAACTCCTGAGCTCGAATGATCCATCCGCCTCAGCCTCCTAGAGTGATAGGATTACAGGCGTGAGCCACCGCGCCCAGCAAGATGTAGTTTTATGTACACATTTTTATAAAATCTAGAAGCAGCCAAAACTAACCTATATTGTTTAGGGATAAATACATAGACCACAAAACCAAAGAGAAAAGCAAAAGAAATTACAACTTTAAACCAGGCATTAGGCAATAGTAGTCCTTACTACTAAAGACAATTTAGCAACATTCTGTTTTTTGTTCAGGTGATGGCTACGTGGGTGCTCACATTATCATTATTTATTAACTATACTTCTAAATTTTTCTGAATATATGTCATATTTCACAATAAAAGTGTTAGACAAATTATTAAAAAATATCTCCAATGCACAAAATGGTATAGATAATATAATATTCATCTGTGTACCACCATCCAACAAGAAAAACATTAAAAATACAGTTGAAGGCCCATCTCCCCATTCCTCCCTTTCCGAAGTAATTACTATCCTCAATTTGGTTAAACTCAAAATTTTAAGATAGGTTCTACTTCAACCTACACTAATAAAAGTCATCTAAAAAGCACCAAGTATATTGATGACATAGTGACCACGGGCTTGTTTTTCTGGTACAGCATGGTATATCCTCTTTCTAAGTATTAAGTACTGTATCCACTTATTCAACCCATTATTGGACTTCGGATTTAGGCTAGTTAGCCACGGGGGAAAAAATTGCCAATCATAATTGTAAGATAAAACAATGCTTACCTACATGTGTTTGTGCAGCAAAATGTAGTACTATATCTATTTTCTCTGTTTCAAAAAGCAGTTTCACAAAGTGAGAATCACATATGTCACCCTATATGAAAAAGCAAACATGAAAAAGCTAAGTTTCACTGACACTATCATTCATAATAACCATTTTTACTATAACATCCCCTACTTCCCACTGCCTGGTTTAATAGAGAGTATCTTGAAAATTCAACCAAGTGGTCAAGCATGTATATTAATGATGTATTTCTGTAGCACATTAAGATATTAGATATTAAATTCACAATATTTTTTCAAATAAGTATAAACAATATTTTATTGAGCACCAACTACTACTAATTACTGTAATAGTTTTTTCATAACATTTTTGCCAACCTAAGGTCACTACATTAATGGAAAAATTTTTCATAATTTAAAAAAACCTTTGAGATAACCGTTATTGAAATATATTTAAAGTAAGCATAATGATTGGAATGACATTTTTTAAAACATATTTTACCACAACTAAGTAAAATTATGGTAATTCTGATGCTTATATGTACATTTAATTCTTCTAAAATATATATTCTCAATAATTCTTCTATAATGAAGAAAATACTTTCATACAGAAGAACAGAATTATGAAATGGTTGCTTAGTATATTCATTAAGTTTTGTGGTTAAAAAGAGCTACAGAATCACTTTCTTAAAAAAATATATAAATTACAAGATAAAGTTTCATTTAGAGTAACATTTCCCTTAGAAATTAAGGAACTGGCCCTGCGGTTTATACTTTGGACTTGTCTAAGAGCGATTCGTAAGAATCAGACTTCCAGAGTCATTCAGCCTTCACAGGGGAAGACCATCCTATGAGCTTCTTGATGGGCTTTTGGCTGATTTCATAGAGTAACACCCCAATTACTTCAAATCCAGGAAGGCCTTATTAAAGAAGCTTATGAGGACCTAAACTTACAAACCACATAAATTCAGTTAGCCACTCATAGAGCTGCCAAGGTACCAAAAATCACAGGTAACTTTTTAATACCTGGTGTCAACCAAAAATAGTATTCTCTAGAACACATGGTACTTCTGGAAATTAATTCCCTGATTTTTTAAAAGATCTTTAATAAGTGTGCCTTCCCAGCCCATATTATATAAATCAGTAAAGTAGAAAGATATTATAATCTCTGAAGAGGTACAGTTACAATAAACTATAAGAAAATTTCCATACCTGTATAAATTTGTAGTTTTGTTTGTTAGAAATGGTTTCAAGATTCTTCAAGCTTGCACAATAATCCAGCTTAAATTAAGAAAGTACGGTGAGGGGCAACACAAAAAGTGATATTAGCTTTTCCTATAAAATACCAATTTATCTTAAATATAGATGTTACTGACTATTGTACAAGAACACATCCTCTTAAAGTATGTTTGTTCTATGTTTTTATAAAGTTTCTGACATCTTAAAAGTAAAAAACAGGCCGGGCGTGGTGGCTCA